>CAKNWT010283649.1:0-10899 GCA_932066315.1 Andricus coriarius | reverse complement strand
TCCGTATGGTTCCATCAGTTCAGGGTCAAGGTCGATTCAAGGTCAAACCTACAAAATTAATCGCTAACCAAGTAATTCAGGGTACCTATAGGTTTTCGCGGTCACTGAATTCAAATCCGTTGTCCGTTTGGTCCTATCAGATCAAGGTCAAAAACAGTTCAAGGTCAAACTTACAAAATTCATCGCTCACCAATTAAGTCAGGGTACATGTAGATTTTCGGGGTCGCTGAATTCAAATACGTTATCCATTTGGTTTGACCTTAAATTGACCTTCGCCCGGACCTGATGAGACCAAACGGACAACGGATTTGAATTCAACGACCCCGAAACCTTTAGGTACCCTAACTTAATTGGTTAGCGATGAATTTTGTGAGTTTGACCTTGAACTGACCTTGACCCTGACCTGGTGGGACCAAAGGAACAACGGATTTAAATTCAGCGACCCCGAAAACCTACATGTACCCTGACTTAATTAGTTGGCGATGAATTTTATGAGTTTGACCTTGAAATGACTTTGACCCTGACCTGATGGGACCAAACGGACAACGGATTCGAATTCAGCGACCCCGAAAATATAAGACCCACCTAGTCTGGTCCGAGTTTAGATTTTGTGGTCCTGTGTAATCTTTCTTTATTTTTGGACTGTGGTGTTGTTCAGTGGAGTTGAACGCGTATTTTTCGTTCAGAAAAGTCTACAGCTTTCAATTTCGCCCTGATTTGCGATTTTTTTGTTTAAAATTAAAGTGCACTGAGTTTCAAAGCGCACCTTGGTCATAGATTTTTGAATTTTCATTTGTTTATTTATTATATGTTTACTCAAAGTACGAGAAAATCAAATTTTGCACATAATTCTTAATTACTCTTCAACAACGTTTTGCATATAATAAAAATCATCTCGAATTAACGCAAGAGTACTTTCAGAAAACAAATAATTGAATTATTGTATGCTTTAATTATTATAAACAGATTAAATTACCAAATAGCCAAATATTGTAATTTTGGTTAAAAAGCATTTGATCTTTGATGAAAATGCTTGAAATTATTTTGATAGTGAATTTTAGTCAGAATATCTATAATTTATTAACAATTAGACTTATTATAAACAATTTTTCGCAAAAATTTGAAATTTGTGGTTTTTTCAATTGCGGTTTTCCTTTTATCATTTGAATTGATGCACATATCTAAAAAAATAATACATGTTCAATTATATTTGTAAAAATACAACAATTGTTGATTTTTTAAATAAATGAAATAAATAAATATAAAACTTTGACACTTTGGCATGGAAAATAATTTTTGGTGCCATAACTGCTTTAAATTTTTCTGAGAGAGATTTCCAGTCACTAATTCTATGTAAAATTAACAATAAGCAACCGTTATTATTTATTGTTATTATTTTATTCCAAATATCAAGAAATTTTCATATATTTAAAAAATATTCTAATTTTGTTTGAAAAACAAATTTTTTTATCTGAAAATACTTTAAATTATTGTGAGAGTGTTCGTCAGTAACAATTTCTATAAAACATTACCAATTATAATATTTATAAACAATTTTTGTGGAAATGTCGAAGTTCAAGAATACAAGAAAGCTTTTCTAAATACATGCAAATTTTATAAAAATAGTGACTGCAAATCCGTCTCACAAAAACTTAAAGCAGTTTTAGTGAAAACAATTCTTTTCCAGGGCAAAGTGCTAAAGCTGTAAATTTATTTAATTTGTTTACAACATAAACAATTGTTCTATTTTAAAAAATATAATTAAACCTATCTTATTTTTAAGAATATCTGCATCAATACAGATGATAAAAGAAAATCTGAAATTGTAAAACCATTAATTCTAACATTTTCCACAAAAATGATTTATGAATATTCTAATTGTAAATGTTTTATAAAGTTGTTACTGATGATTTCTCTCACAATAATTCAAAGTACTTCCAGAAAACAAAAATTTTTTTTAACCAAAATTACAATATTTTTTAAATATATGACTGCGATATATGGCTGCGAATCTCTCTCACCAAAATTTAAAGCACTTTTGGTGCAAAAAATTATTTTCCAGGCCAAAGTGCCAAAGTTTTATATTTATTTTTTTCATTTGTTTAGAAAACCAAGAATTGTTATATTCTTATAAATATGATTGAATCAAATTTTAGCAAAAAATTGTTTATAACAATTCTAATTGTTAATATTGTATAGCTATTCTGACTAAAAATCACTCTCATAATAATTCAAAATATATTTAGCTGAGAAGAAATGCTTTTAAACCAAAACTACATTATTTGGCTATTTGTTAATTTAATTTGTTCATTAGAATCAAAACATACAATAAGCAAATTATTTGTATTCTGGGAGTACTTTTGCTTTGATTCAAGATGATTTTCATTATATGCAAACCGTTGTTGAAGAGTAAATAATAATTGTGTGCAAAATCTCGAATTTCTCGTACTTTCAGTAAACATGTGATAAAGAAAAAAATGAAAATTTAAAAATCTATGACAAAGGTTCTCTTTCAAATTTAATGCACTTTAATTTAAAGAAAAAAATCGCAAATTGGGGCAAAATTGAAGGCTGTAGTCTTTTTTGAACGAAAAATATGCGCTTGGTCACACTGTGTGTCGTTTCCCCTACATATAAAAGTTCTGTTCCTCGAAACGTTAAACTTTTTTGTTAAAAGTTTTGGACGCATTTCCATTCAAATGTATCATCATTTTCCGAAATTGATCATCGGGATGACACAATTTTGCCAAAAAAAGAAAAATCATGAATGCTGAAAAAAATATATATAACTGTCTAAGCAGAATATTTCCGAAATTTTTAATTAACAAATAAAATTGTAACTACTGAAAATGTTTCTTAACAAAATTGAATAATTCCAAAGTTATTAAAATCCGGAAATTACATGATTTGAAAAATCCTAAAATTGTAAATTGCCGAAATTAGTCAATTTTCCAAATTAGTAAATTACCGAAATTCCGAAATTCCGAAATTGTATTTAATATTGTTATCGGTTAAAATAAGGTTTTATTTTACGGGTATACATACTCAGTTTACAATATTTGGAAGAGCGTTTTCAAATCTAAATCTATGCAAAATGCAGTATGTAGTATGCACGATATAAAATAAAATATTATTCCAAAAGGTATGAAAATGTTAAATTTAAATATTTTCATTTGTTGGGAATTTGAAAATTTGGTAATTCAATTTTTTTGTGAATTGACTAATTTCAAAAATTTACTCACTTCGTGAAGTGGAAATTTCAAGATTTTGAAAATGCTGGTTTCAAAGTCTCGCAACTTTAAAATTTCTAAATTTGTCTAATTTCATTAACTTTTCCTTTGGGAATATTTCTATTTCCTGACTTAATATTTTTTGTAACTTATTTTCTTCGGTAATTTGGAATTTTGGAAATTTTCTAATAACATGTATGTATGTCTGCCTGTGTGGTTACCTGTATGTTGTAGCCAAGCTAATTTTTAATGAATTTGTTCAATCTAAATAAACAATTTTTGGTCTTTACAGTCTTATAAAAAAACAACACATTTTAATTAAGGTGTCAAAATTTAATCAACGTTTCGGCTCGGCATTGAGCCATTCTCAATATCTAAACAAAATAATTATGTAAAATAATAACGATATAGCTATATAACTATATAACTATATATAGCTTAATAACTATCCTCTGCAATTATTTAATAAAATTATCGAAGAAACAATTTTTGAAATTTATAATAGTAGCAGTAAAAATAAAAAATGGATTAATTCTTATGTCAAAACAGACCTCAAAGTTACTCTTCCTTATATTGAAGGTTTATCTGAACGTCTAAAGGGTTCATTAAGAAAATTTAACATAAATGTGTATTTTAACAATGTTTCTTCTTTAGATAAATTTTTAAATAATAAAAAAAAAGATTTCCATAGTATTGATTGTTTGACAGGTGTCGTTTATTGTATCACTTGTAAGGGCTGCAATAAGATTTATATTGGTGAAACCGGCAGGAGATTAAAAGATAGAATAGCTGAACGCAAAAGAGATTGTGTAGTGGGTAATCAAAGTACAGGGTTGTCACAACATACCTGGAATTTCGATCACCTTTTCGATTTCGAATTTAAAAACATTGAAATTTTATCAAGGGAAAAAACTTATATAAAAGACGTATTTTAGAGTCCATTTTCATTAATAAATTTCAAGAAAAATCGATTAATTTACAGATGGAAACTTTAAACATTAATACAATTCATCATAGTATTTTAAAATAACTTTAATCATGTTTCTTACTCATTTACACCCGTACTACTTTTAAGTTATTTAAAATTTGGCGCGATTGCCTCATTTGGGTTTGTTTTGATGTTACCATCGTTATAATTGTAAAGTGAATTTGTAGGTTTGCTTATTGTCAACACCATGTCTGTTTGCTCATTGTATGTTCATATCATCGTCGTAAACTGTTGCTGTTGTCTTTTTTTTTTTTTAATGTAGTACACATGTGTGGATCTTTAATATCTCGCTAGAGATTTAAAGATATTTTAATTTTTGACTAGATTTTATCTTTATTGACTACGAAATAATGGACGTTACATCAATTTTATTATTCATGTTTTTCCGACAATTTTTTCGACTTCAGGTCATTTATTTGATGCAAAACTTTATATATTTGTTTATTTTATTGTTTCGACTTTCTTCATAAAAACGTGTTCATTTTATTAAATTTTACATCATTATTTTGTTTAGATCTTGAGAATGGCTCAAAGCCGAGCCGAAACGTTGATTAAATTTTGACACCTTAATTAAAATGTGTTGTTTTTTTATAAGACTGTAAAAACCAAAAATTATTTATTTGGATTTTATCGACAACAGTCCAAGAAAGGAGTTTGGTTTTGGTGTACCACAAACCGATATTAATTTGATTGTCCAATCTAGACAGCCTTCGATACACTTTTTTAGGTTCCCAAAATGAAGAAACCAAAATTAAAAAGTTATATTTTTTTTGAACATTTTGAAAATTTTAAAAAGAATGGAAAAAAAATATTTATCTGATGGATTGGGAAATTTCAATTAAAATTTTTACTAGATATCAGATATAAGTCGAAACTACTCCAATGAAATGGTATAATTAGACCAAAATTCAAAAAGTTAGAGCATTTTCAAAACTTGAACGCAAATTTTTTTAAGAGTTTTAGAAATTTTTGTTTAAGTTTCTGGTACATGAAAAAAGACTAATTATATTTTCAAGAAGGTAGTTGTATTTTTTACCAAACTATTGAATTTTAACCTGCAAAGATGAATTTTTAATCAAATTTTCAAACAAAAAAGATTAAGCTTCAACGAAACACAGTGGTACGAATTTTATGTTCAAATAGACAAATATTCAAGAAAATAATAGAATTTTCGACGAAACAAAGATGAATTTTTAACAAAGAACTTAAATTCTTAACGAAGAATATAGTAGCTGATATATCAACGAATTATCAAATAAATAGTGGAATTTTAAACACAAAAATGATGAATCTTCACCTAAAAATCGAAAGGTTGAATTTTACGAAGAAAAAGTTGATGTTCAACAACGAAAAAAAGAATTTGGAACATAATGTTCAAATTTTGAACCAAAGAAATAATATTTTAACTAAAATGAATCTGCAATTATAAAATCAATGGATTTTTAGCAAAGTAGTTCAAATTTCAAAGCAAAAGTTGAATTTTCCAACCATTAACAAACGAATGTTCGACAAATTAGGATTTTTAAGTAAGGTCATCCAAATTGTTGAAATTTCAAGATAAAAGACGAATTTTCCTTAAAAACATTTAAATATTTAATAGAAAAGATCATTTTTAAGCAAGCAGTTACATTTTTAACCAAAAAAGAGGAGATTCAACCAAAAAAATGTTCTTTTTCTACAAAAAATCGAATTTTCAACTAAAATTGATCAATTTTCAACAAAAAATTGAAAAGTTACAATTGCAGCTAAACAAAATTGATTTTGAACGAAAAAAAATTAAGCTAAGAAGATGAATTGTCATCTTCAATGGTTTCATCTAAAATGACCAAAAAATATGAGTTCGCAACAAATAATGTACTAGTAGATATTCCAACCAAAAAATATTTTAATTTCAAATAAAAAAAAGTTAAATCCAACCAAAAAATATGGCTTTTTAAATAAAGCTGCAGCCAAATAGTACAAGTTTTAACTTGAAATATAATATTCAGGAGGAAGCAACTGAAAACAAAACAGAAATTAATTAAAAATAGTAATGTATGTAAAATAATCAATTTAATATCATAAATATTTAAGAAACGATACATGATAATATATTAAAATTAAAATTGATAATTTTACTTATATTTGTGCTTATAATTAATGATTATCGACTGTAGGATCATTATCTACTTTGGGGTTGTCTCCCCTAAAAGGCAAATAAATTACTAACAAGAATTTTATATCAGGGTGGCCGCAAACTTCATGCCTGAAATTCCCTAACTTTTCCCTAACCAATTTTTCATCTCCTCTGCCATTAATATTCAAAAACTAGAATTTTCATCATTGTAGAATTTTTAACATAGAATACATATTATAAGTGGAATAAAACAATTTAAAATTAAAAATACAATTGTTTCTATTCTTAGCAGTTAATTGAAGTGCCCATTATAGAAATATTCTGACTTTTACAAGATCTTATTCAAAATCCCTGACTTTCCCTGGCCAATAAAAATTTCTCACTTTTCCTTAATGTCCAGGTTTTCCCTTATCTACGGTCATTCCGGTGAATAAAAAAATACATACACAAATATGAAGGAAGGGGGTCAAAGGTCAGGGATTATTGGTAAAAAGTACAAGGTCAAGGTGAGAGGTCACAGTGAAGGGTTTCGTAAGCTAGTTTAGAGATCAGAGGTCAGAGTTCAAAGGTAATAGTGAAGGTGATGAGTCACAGGTTAAGAGTCAAAGGTCAGGATGTAAATTTCAAGGCACAAAGTTTTAATATCCTAGGTCCTAGGAGAAATGTCAAGGCTTAAATGACAGGTGCCAAAGGTCAGGTCAAAATTCAGGAATTTTATGTTTTTCGAAAAATCGAAATGAAAGATTATACCCGCACCAACCTAGTTTTACCCTGATGGAGAAGTGACCTTTTTCTTACAAAGGAATCTCGTTGGTTCGCATCAAGTGCAAGTAAATGAAACGACTAGCTGGTCTGCCAAGGATTAACGAACTTTCAATCGAATTGCATCATGCGCGATAGCATGGGAGGAACGGGAAAGATAAGAGAGAATCTAGACCACGAATGCGTTACGGTGAACGTGAAACATCGTTCAGCCCCTGGGCAACCTTCTCCATCCAATTTTCCGTGAAATTCCCGGCAACTCCTGTCGAAAGCCTCGAGTAGAGAAAACCGCGGAAATGTCCCGGGTTGTGGTTTTCCTTAAGATTAAGCAGCTCTAACTAGATTTTCCTTCTTCTTGCTCCTTAGATCACATAAAAATCCAATCCCCTTCAAAACAAAATAAGAACTCAAAAGAGAATTTCTAATCTTTGAAATTGAGTTGCACTTTGAAATATACTACGGAAATGATACATACTTACTCACTTGATACTGTTTTTTTTTCTAAAGAAATTAACATTTGTCTACTATCGCATACAAATGAAAGACCTTTAGGTCCGTGCAAAAATTATGTTAAGTTTTTTTGTGGAATGGGGTAGATCAACGATTTTTCTCATTTGTCATAGATGGAAGGGGGGAATGATGAGGGGGTCAAAACCACTTCTTACATCATCCTTTTTTATTGTAAATTCAAGTTTTTTGTTTAAAATGCCTATTTTTGGCTTCAAATTTCAACAGTCGGATTGTCTTTTTAGTTTGAAAATTTATATCTTTTTGTTAGAATTTCATCTTTTTTGATAAAAAATAGAACTGCCCGGTTAAAAAATCATCTATTTCGGTTCAAAATTCGTTTCCTTGTTAAAAATTCATATTTTTGGGTAGAAAACTCAGCGTTTTGTAGAAAAATTATATTTTCGGCTCGAAAATTCAACAACTTGGTGGCAAATTTCACTATTTATGCGAAAGTTGGAAAAATTACTTAAAAATAAATTAACATGTTGAAAATTCATAATTTGAGTTAAAAAATCCATTTATTAGCTGAAAAATTAACATGTTTGCTGCAACTTAGCTTGGTTGGAAATTCATGTATTTGCTTAAAAATTCGTCATTTTTTATAGAAAATTAGTCCTCTTGGTTCGAAGTTTAACTTTTTAAATGATTGAAGTTTAACTTTTTAGTGGAAAATTCATGTGTTCTGTGGAACATTCGTTTAGAAAAAAACTTTGTTGTTACAACTACCTCTGTTTGGTTGAAAATTTATCTGTTTTAGATGAGGATTTAATTATTTTCGCACAAGTTTTTCTTTTTTGGCTAAACTCAGCTATTTTTGCTTTGAAGTTAAAATTTTTTTTTTTTTTGAAATATTGAATATTACATTTTTGGTCAAAATGCATATTTTTAGGTTTACAATTAAACTTCTTAGATAAAAGATGAACTACTTTCTTAAAAAATTATTTTTTTTGTTTGAAGATTCATAATTTTGGTTGAGAATTTATCTCTTTTGTTGAAAATTAAACAATTTTGTTGAAAATTCGTTTTCTTTGAATACATTTTTTAAAATGAATATTTAACTATTTCATTGAAAATTCAACTGTTTCGTTGAAAATCCAAAATTTTTCTGAACATTCGTCTTTTTTGTTCGAAAATTCATCTTTTTTTGTAGAAATGTGATACTTATTCCTTAAAAATGCAAACTTCTGCTGAGAAATTAATCTTTTCCCATTTAAAACAAAGTTTTTTTATTGAAAATTCATATTTTGTAGTAGAAAATTAAAATGTTTTTTTTTTTTAAAGAAAATTCGTCTTTTTGGTTTGAAAATTCCACATGTTGATTGATATTATTTTTCATTCTTGACTAAAAAATTTTGTTGGTAGAAAATTCAACTACTTTTTTTTAACCTTCGTCTTTTTGATTTGAAAATTCATCTCTTTTTGTAGATATGTCATACTTTTTCCTTAAAAATGCAACCGTCTGCTTACAAGTTAATCTGTTTTCATGTAAAATTAACTTTTTTGATGAAAATTGATATTTTGTAGTAGAAAATTCAAAAGCTTTTTAGAAAATTCGTCTATTTGGCTTGAAACTTCAGCAGTTTGATTGACGTTGTTTTTCTTTATTGAATAACAAATTTTGTTGGTTAAAAATTTATTCTATTTTGTTGAGTATTCGTCTTTTTGGTTTGAAAATTCACCTCTTTTTGCAGAAATTTCATCCTTTCGGTTAAAAATGCAACTTTTTGTTGAAAATTGAGCAGTTTAGTTGAGGTTTCAAGTATTTTGTTAAAAATTTGACTTTTTTTAAAATCAACGGTTGTTTTATATAAAATCAAAGTATTTTTTGGTAGAAATGTCAAATATTACATTTTTTGTTCAAAATTCATCTTTTCATCTTTAAAATTGAACTCCTTAGATACAAGTTAAACTCATTTCTTAAAAACTCATTTTTTTGTTAAAGATTCATAATTTTAGTTCATAATTTATCTTTTTGGTTGCAAATTGAATGGCTTGGTTGAAAATACGTTTTTTGGGTTGACAATGAATTTCGTTACTGTGAAAATAACTATTTGGTTTAAAGTTGAACTGTTTAGTTGAAAATTAACTTTTTTGTTGAAACTTTATATTTCGGGTTGAAAAATCATCTGTTTTGTAGAAAATCCATCTTTTTGACTTAAATATTCAACAATTTGGCAGCAAATTCAACTGTTTTGTAGATAATTCGTTTTTTTTTAATTAACTTTTTAAATGAAAATTCAACTATTCCATTTTTGGTTGAAAAGTGATTTTTTCTACCATTTGCTTCAAAAATTATATATATTTTTAAAAACTTGTATTTTTTGTTAGGAAATTCAAATATTTTGTTAAGAGTTATCGTACTTATTAAAAATTCGTCTTTTATTGGTAGAAAATTGAACTATTTTGTTAAAAATTCATGTCTTTTGTCGATAATTCGTCCTTTTCAGTAGAAAAAAAGGTTTATTGGTTTAAAATCCTTTTGGTTGGAAATTCAACTACTTGGTTCAAAGTTGAACTACTTTGTTGATTAATAAGTAACAGTACTATAAGATCGTCTTGCGTTATTTTTGTATGACCCCTGAATAAATTCACGAAAAAAATATAGTCGTGAAAAAATTACGTTATATGTGGGGTTCAAAACAGACGGACTCTAAAAAAGACGTGGAATAAAGTTTTAGAAAACAACTTTATGTAATTTATACATGGCCCCTTTTTTATAAAGTTAAAGAAGCTGAATAATTTCGAATTGAAATTAATTGTGAAAGTTTGATGCTTTTCAGAACTATTAACAACACAAACCATTTGTACCTAACGATGTTACTTTAGCCGGATATACATAATACGTTGTTAGGATGGTAAAATCCATTAATTCTCCCTCACACTTCACACGCCGTATTTTTGCTCAAAGTTCTTGCTCCATGTGCTCAAAATTACTTTAACTTCATCTCGGAAGCTCGTCATTTATATTCATGATATTTATTAACGTTTCAGAACCCAGTTCAGTAAGGAGCTCTTTAGCTTTACTCTATTTTGTCTTTCACAAGCGCAAACAGTTTCTAATTCACTATTACTCAGGACTGCTGTAAATTAAAATTTGCATATTATAACTTCGGCATACAACGTCACAGCAGTTTTCTTTCTACGGAGAAATATGCACCATGGACCTTTTTTCTCCTTATCGAAGCTTGAAAAAGGTGAAGTAAAAATCCCTTTTGCAAGATTCGTACTTGCCAACTAATTTCCCTCGGAACTGGGACTTTGAAGCAGTAATCAGAGGTTGGTAGCTTTTAAGT
>CAKNWT010283638.1:0-11288 GCA_932066315.1 Andricus coriarius | reverse complement strand
TGTGCTTAGTTGATGCATTCGTCTTTTGATCTTATGATCAACCGTTGATTTTGCTTTACGGTTTGCATCTGCCAAAGCTCTAGCTGCATTATACACACTACAATTAATAGTCCAGAGGTCAGGTTTTTTGGAAAAATCTCCACGAAGCTCGTCATCCAGTTCAGCCAGATCTTTGGGCTTAAGAGAAGCCTGAATGTAGATGTTTCTTCGGGTCCTGAAGCGTCGCTCTTCCTCTATTGGATGTCTGCTCGCGGTTATATATATATAATTAAAAAATAAGGTTAAACAACTACCGCAGGGTCTCACTGGGAGCAACTGTCATCCAAAAAAAATGACACCAGCTCACAGTAGGACCGCGGTAAATCCAATTCACGGCCACATCTCACAACCGTGAGATGGGTGGTCACAGGACACGATGAAATCAAAACGACAGGCCGGCGAAACCCTCGTGAGTTTTGAGGACACGAAGCAACCCAAGGATGACAGCTTTCTGCATCCATTTCGCAAGTGCAAAAAAAATATATATATATATATATCAGCCATACGACACCTTGGTGCTGGAGAGACAACACATACCTGGGCGTAACACAAAGCCGCATTCTGGACGTAATATCTATAAAGAATGCTCTCCGATCCAGATACGAACGTCTTATCCGACAGATTTGGTCCTCCGAACTGTCGGCGAAGAACAAAGCATCTGAAACGAACATTCTTGCCGTCCCGGTAGTACTCTATTCATTTGGAGTGGTTCCATGGACGAAGGACGAGCTCCGATCCCTCGATATTGGGTCACAAAAAGTTATGCAGAGAACACCATCGAATTTTTTCGAAGGTTTTAAAAATGCCTATATTGACGAAAGATTCTCGGAAGAAATTAGTCACAAAATCAAATTTCGTAACTAAAAACGGACTCAAGATGTCCACATATGTTTGACATAAATTATAAAACTATTTGCAAAATTTATCCTAAAAAAAGTCGCGTATGAAAACCTTAAAATAGAATACAAAATGTATATAAAACGAAACGATTTTGAAACTTTGGAGTAATTAGAAGATTTAGGTCAAGAATGGGTAACTGAGCTAGCTGAATCAAAAATTCGAGGCCAAGTTTTACAAATAACAGAACCTAAAGTGGAAAACAAAAACGAATAGAAGTGTAATTAATAACGGGAACAGGGATAAAAACAATTCAGAAAATAAAAAAAAAGAAGATGCAAAAGAAAAAAGAACGGTCAAACTGATAACCAAAACGGAAACAAAAATCAAAATAACCAGGGTAAAAATACAAATATCATTTTCCATTTCCACTAATTGGATTTCCATACCTACCTTTTCCAAATCAATAACAATAAAATCAAAGACAACCTAGTACCGAAACGCTAGAAATATTGAATTCGGATACAGACAGATGCTACATATCCCCACGTGGGCAAGGAATTAATTATCAATAAGGATAAAATCAAAGACAACCTAGTACCGAAACGCTAGAAATATTGAATTCGGATACAGACAGATGACACATATCCCCACGTGGGCAAGAAATTATTAGAAAAAATAAAAAAGTCCAAATATTCAATTTTTAAACGCGTTTCGTGAAAATTAATGGTCGCAAACAGAGAAACGGTCGATATAATTGGACAAGCAGTATTTCCAATTATAATCGGGAAACAAACAAAAAACTTAATGTTCAGGTTGGTTCCACAACTAAAATCCGTAGATATTTGGCAGTTCACTAAAAAAAAATTAAGAAAAAAGAGAAATTCGGAGATAGTAGTAACCTGAAAAGTACCAGAGAGTTTATCAAAAGCAATCTAAAGATAACCACAAGCAAAAAAGTTAAACCACTCGAGCAGGAAAAATTGGTTATAATATTAAATACCAGGAAACGTATAAAAATAGCGATAGTAATCTTTGGACAAACAAAAAATTTACAAATCCGAAAAAGTTAAAAAAGAAATCTCAGAAAGTAAATGAGATATACAAATACAGCGCTCTCCCATTGGCATAACCACCAATAGTTAGCACCCATTAAAACCTGACCCTCTCATTTTCTCCTCCCCTGCTGCCTTCTCTCTGTACATGCCCATTCCTTCTAAAATAACTTTTTCTTTTAACCTCCATCTTCCCTTCTTCTCCCCTGTTCTCCTTCTTCCACCAAGACTCCCTAATCAGCTTACTTCCCCCCTTTTCCAAACATTTTTCTAATACTTACACGCCCGACTCCTTGTAAGAATCCCGAAACTCGTTCTCCCCGCCTCCCTCCTAACAATATAATTAGGCGTATTCCTTGCCCACTCCAGTGTTCACTTTACATACTTTTCCTGTGTCCTATTTACCTCCTCACATCCTTCCACCCCCACACCTCTACTTCATACAATAGCACACTCATCACTAGTGAGTCAAACAATTTCATTCTCCCTCCAAAATGATCTACAAATAACTTCCTTCCCACACCCATAATCCCTCCTCAAGCTCTCTCCCCTGCTCTCAGCTTATCTTTCGTCTCTTCATATAACTAACTCCCTTACCCTCTCGATCAGGCCTCGCTCCATTCCCCTATCCTCCATCGCCACCAACAACCTCCCCCTGTCCACCGAAGAAAAATCGCCTTTGAGATCCACAAAAAAACGCGTACACTTTCGACCCCTTCTTCGCTAATTCTCTATCCACCACGTGCTGCAAAATGTAGATATTGTCGATAGTGCTCTTACCCGCCCTAAAGCCCGCCTGTGTCTTCGGCAATATTCCTTTCCCCTCGAAATCCTTCCGCAGCCTCTCCGCCAACATCATCGCGTATACTTTGTACGCCGTATTCATTAATATAATCCCTCTATACTTTTCTTACCTCTCCCCATCTCCTATTAACCCCACTCTCCACCCTCCTTGGAATCCCTCCCCCTCCACACTTTCTTCACTACCCCCTTCAGCCTCTCCCTTACTCTTGTATACCAAGCTGCCTTTGACCTTCAGAACTTCCTTATCTGTTTCTCTATCTCCTCGTCATTCAATTCCTCCCCCTCTGCCTCGCTCGTTCTTCTACTCGCATCATCTCTCTTTAGTAAATCTGAGCCCTGAAACGATTCTATAAT
This sequence comes from Andricus coriarius, assembly GCA_932066315.1. NCBI lineage: Eukaryota > Metazoa > Arthropoda > Insecta > Hymenoptera > Cynipidae > Andricus > Andricus coriarius. Next base: position 8,199 of record CAKNWT010283638.1, on the reverse strand, counting down.
AAACTCCCTCCGCTCCTCACCGCCTATGTTCTGGCTTATACCCACTCTATGCTTCCTAAACCTATTTATTATCCTCCACACGTCCCACTATGTCTTAACACTTCCCAACTTCTCTTCGAAATATCTCTTCTTTTCCTTCTCTTTCTACTTACATATCAACCTCAATCTCTTCCTCATTTCTACGTACTCCTCCCTTTTCGCAGTTCCCTCTTTCCACTCCTTATACTGCCTTTTCACCATCCTTTTCATCTTTTTACATTCCCTATCCCACAGCGGCTTGACCATTCCTTTCTACTTCCTTCTAAATACCTTGTTTTGAACACACGCTTTCACTTTCTTTTTCAAATCCTCCCACATCTCTTCCACCGACTCCCCTTCAAAACGTATCTTCCCTAACTGCTCCTGATACTTTTCTGTCGCCTCCCTCTTAACCACAACCCTAATGGCTGATGGTCTGATTGTAACCTTCCTTCTACCGCGAATCTTTTTGTCTCCTCCCACCCTTACATATTCATGACCACATAGTCCATCAACGATACCCCTACCTTACTTACATGCGTGTATTCTCCCTCTTTGTCTCCTGCTACCATACCATTCGCCACCGCCCAGCCACTATCCTCCATCCAGTCCCTTAGAAGCTCTCCACCTTATTCATTATCTTATCCTTCGATTTCCTTTTAAAACTCACTCCTTCCCTTTAAAGACCCCCTTCCTTCCGCATCCTCACATTAAAATCCCCTCCCCCCAGTACCAAAATTCCCACCCCTCTTTCACCTAGCAAGTCTTTCATCCTTTCTTTAATCCTCTCCATCCCATCCCTATTGTACACTGTCACAAACTTACACGTCACCCGCCCTATCCTTGCTGCCCTCATTTGCACGCCCAAGCCCTCTCCCCCGACGTGAGCTTCTTCCTCAATTCCTTCCCCAACCCCCGTTATAATTCCTCCACTAGCCCTATCTTTCTTCTTCACTCTGACAGCGTCCTGTAGCCTCCACCTATACCCCCTTGGCAGCCTTGGCTCTATTCTCTCCCATTCCTTTATCTGTACGCACATGTCTACCAGTCCCACAACATTAAATTCCTGGATATACCTCCAGAAATCCTCATCTTCCTTCTTTACCCCTGCCACGTTCCAGTACAGCATCTTCATTATGCCTCCGTTCTGATTTCCCCAACCCCCTACTTCCTACGAAACAAGTCCCCCTGCACTTCCTTCGACACCTCTTTCTCCTCGTTCCAGACCCACATTGTCTCATCTAATATTATTTTCCGATACTCTACCTTCGCCGCTCCCCCTTCAATCCTCTCACTTAAAAACCCTGTCGTTCAGCATTCTCCGCACCTCCTTTTTCCTCCACGTCAAATCGTGAACGATGAAAACCCCCTTATCATTTATCCTATTTTTATTTCGCATTACTCCGAAATTTTACTCCCAGCTCTCCAATTCCATAACCACCACATCCTCCTTTATCCCCTCCAGCCCAACTTTACCTACCTTGCCTTTAACCAACCCTATGCGCTGTAGCAGCGCTTCCACACGATCCCATTCTTCCCCGCTCTTTACCTTCAACCCACTTATCACAATATTATTTCTCCTGTCTGTGTTCTCTATTCTCTCAATTCTCAACTCCATTTCCCTTATCCTTTCCCTAGCCGCCATCTCCTCCTTTCCGTTCCTATGCCCTCCCACTTTCTCTTCAATCATATTCTATTACGTCTCCCAAATACCTTTCTACTTGCCCTCCCCCCTGTCACGTACTTCCATGTCCGACCTGCCCTCCACCTTCTCAATCCTTTTTTCCATCCTTTGCTTCCACACCCTAATCTCCTCTTCCATCTGCTTCGTTTGAAGTTATTTGTCCTTCCTTACCGACATCACCTCTCTCTCTCTCTCTGTCTCTCTCTCAGTTCGCTTATTTCGCCTATCTATCACTAACAGCACTCTCGCTGACCTCCTCCCACTCTCCCACGTCCCGCTCTTCCGTTGGAAACTGGGACCGCTCCATGCAGCACCTTCTGCAACCAACAAATATCTCTTAACACTGTTGCCGCCTATCTTCATTCTCGAAGGACTAAACTCCTGACCACAAACTCACCTGACCCCTTGTCAATCTAACCTCACTTTCTCTATTTCACTCATATTTGTTTCAGAGAGTAGTCAACCATACATAAGGATCAGAAAAAGAAAGAGATCATTGATAGCACATCGATTCTCATAATTATAACTAGGGAACACTCGGAGGAACAATGACAACATAACAGTGGAAGGTTTGGACAAGGAAATTCGGGAATAGACCAAAATTCAGGTATATTCCCAAACCCCCGCGAGAGAGGAGGGTGTATCAGAATTGTTACTTAGCAGTTCGGGCTCAATACGGCCATGCATTCGTCCAGCCGTCAGTTTCTGTTCGTTCGTTCGGCTGTCGACTACTCTCGGTCATTCGCTCGTTGCTAATCGTACATCCGCTAGTGCTCTCATCTTCAGTCCTGGAATCAACTACTGAAGGAAGAATTTCTAGAATCCACTACGGCCATTCGCAGGGCCATCGTCAAGTCCACGGGACAGCTGACGCCTACTACGCGGTCAAACCTGATTGCCAGCACCACGCTACACGTATCATGCATGAAAGTAAAAAAATTCATTGTAGCATATACTGTTCTTGATATATAGTGAAATCAAGAACGGGACAAAATTTTTTTAACACTTTTTAAAATTTTTTTGAAAAATCATAAAACACAAGGAGAATTCAAAAAATTTCAGGAAATGGCACGACTGAAAGCTTGAATCATAAACTTTGACCTTTACTAGAAGAAAAAAATATTACATTACTGTAGTGTGACCGGGAACTGCTTTATTGCTGGAGTGCCAAAGCCCAAGATATACACTCGAAGTTGAAAGTGCGGGATAATACTCTCCACTCGAAGCGAAAAGTAAGAAACAGTTTCCAGCGACTCTACTATAATGTAAAGTTTTTTCCTTTTGGTAAGAGTAAAACTTTAAGATTTCAGCTTTCAATCGTGCTATTTCCCCAAATTTTTTCGACTTCTCGTTGATTTTATGAATTTACAGAAAGTTTTAAACCCCTAATTTTTCGTGTCTCTTTGCGATTATCTCGAGAACAATGATTCAACAAATTTCATGAAGAAATTAAATTGAAAATAACTATTAAATAATAATGGATATTAAAAAATTGATTCTGGATTCGAATTCTATGCAAAACAGTACTCCGGAAATAATGTGTTTCATTTCATAGATACAGCATGAGTTTGACTCGACAGTTTTTAACATAATGTAGTTTAATAATTTCATAATCTCAAGGAAATTTTCCTATGAGATTTTTTAAGGTTATACCGTAATTGATACGTTATCAAAAAATTTAAAAAAATTGTTTACACTCTTCACTTTATTTTAAACTTTTATAATAAAATTTATTTACAAGATACAGAAAAATGTCAAAGATAATTTTAAAAAACTCAACATAGTCTTCAGCGGTTTTTCTTTTCTCTCTTTATAATAGAATAAGCCTTGAAAAGGACCTGAAATTACAGGTTGAAACATGTCGAAAAATTTTGTATAAACAAAAAAATTCTAACACCAAAAGAAGCGGAATAGGTCTTAACGAACATTATTTATTAAATATTATCTAAAACAAAGCACATTCAATTTTTGTTAATTTTTTTTAGATTACTTCAAGAACAGTTGCAGCTATTGTAAAAAGGTGGCGATATTTCAAATATTAATTAAAGAAAGCATCGAAATTATCTGAAGCATGTTCAAAAAATGTTTGTTTTTGACCCCTAAAAAAATGATTAGCAAAATTTTATCAGGAAATTTAATTGTAAATATTAGTGCTCCGTGCTTAACCAGATAAACATTCAAACATTTGGAATAATTTCTACTTTTAACCCTTTAGACATTTGACTGATTACAGTTGGTTTCAAAATATGTCTTATTCTGAATTAAGCGAGGACATAGGTCTTTTTTGTTAATCAGTGATATTAGTACATGGAGTAAAATTTGCCAAATGTCCCCGCCTAAAATTTGGTTGTGGCCTATCTTATTCAAACTCCGTCAGATTGTATTGCTAGTGGACCTCTTTAAATTCAGTAAAGAAGGCGCACCTATTATAACGGGTTGTCAAGATATAGGAGCCCGAATTTTTGATGATTCACCACAGCCGCTAACTTTCAATTGTACATAACTCCTGATACAGTTATCCAATTTTACTTTGTTATGAGGGTTTTGGAAAGGTATTTTAGCGAGGTTTACAATAAAAGTAATCAATGCACGATAAAAAAATGGTTTCACCTTGATTTTTCATTTGAAAAAACATTTGAAAAAAGCATGTCTTGAAAAACATCCCAAAAGGAAAATGGGATAGAAAGTATTGGTCGAGTTGTAGCTCATAAGAGTGCGAGTGCCGCGCGCCAACTAGCCACAGCGCTACCAGGCTTGCTGTAGTGTCTCAGTGGTTCTAATACTTTATCAAAATGATTTTCTTGTTTACGTGTGACCAAAATTTTATTTTATTCTTACTTTTTTGCAGTTGGAGAACGATTTAGATATCTTCTCAATGAAATTGTGAAAACGATCTTATTGTAGGAAAACAGTAGGTAATAATAAAATAATAAGCGATTGTGGTGGATGGTTCTCCTCGTTTGTTACATTTTCAGATGCTTCTTGGTGAGTCCGCTTGCCTCGCACGTTTTGGGGTATTTTGTGGTATTAATTTCCTTGACTCTAACAATTTGGAGTGCTTTTTCATGTGAGTCTTCTTGCCTTTCACATTTTGGGTTGGTTTTTCATGTAAGTCTCCTTGCTTATTACAGTTCGGGGTACTTATTGATGGAGTCTCCTTGCCTTTCATATTTCGGTGTGCTTTTTGTTGTGAGTCCCCTTACTTCTCACGTTTTGGGTTTTTTTTTTATGTGAGTCCCTCTGCCTCTCACAGTGGTACTTTAAAAATGATTTTTTTTTATTGAATTTAACGTTCACTTTGCTCTTCTCTTCGGGAAAATGTCATGTCGATTCCAGATAGGGTACAAAAGAAAGGTATTTTTGTAGCCCGGCACAGTCTTTGCAGAATCGAACCGAGTTTTAAGGCTTTCACCAGTCGCAGTATGATTTTCTTTGACTATGGAAAATATTGCAGAAAAATCATTTTTATCAGGTATTAGATGCCGCAGGGCATCGGCCCTCTTACGACCTTCTACGACTCAACCAATGTTTTCCATCCCATTTTCGTTTTGGGATGTTTTTCAAGAGAAAAAATCAAGTTTTTTATAATGATTATTATTATTGTAAACCTCGTTAAAATACCTTTCCAAAACCCTCATAAATACGTAAAATTGGTTAACTGTATCAAGAGTCGAAAATTCGGACCCCTGTATCTTGACAACCTGTTAATACTAGGTGCGCCTTCTTTCCAGAATTTAAAAAGTCCACGAGCACTACAATCTGGCAGAGTTTCAACAAGATAGGTGACAACAAAATTTTAGGCAGAGACACTTGGTAAATTTTACCCCATATTATCAGTAAAGTTCAGAAGATACAAGTAAAATTTCTTTAATTTGCGGAGGTCATATTTCTTAAAGGATAAAATCTTAATTTTTGGCAATTTTTTGAGTTAGGGAATTTTATCTGTATTAAGAAAAGCTCTTTATAAGACTGTTAGGGGGATGTACGCCACTCCCCAAAAAGCTTAGCTACGTGAGTGTATTTTTGGTCGATACTCACATGGCGCCGTCACAAAAAATTGTGTGGGAATTGACTTACCACAGGTTATGTGTGTGAGGGCAAAAACTATGGCACTTATTTAAAATGTCGATATTTAGCGTCATGATGACGTCACACATGTTACGTCAGATGTTATGCATACAGCTGCATAACAGGAAGAATTTCTTTAAAAACAGAGGAAGATCGTGCTTATCGTGGTTTTTATTGTGCCCAGATGCCACAACACTGGTACAATAATCCCCTAAAAATTATGTATACGTGTCCTAAAATTTTCACAATGAAAAAAAGTGATTCGAAATTATGCAACGTTCACACTATAAATACCTTTTTAACTTCGGTTGTATTTTGTTTCAAATACGTCTTTAACAAAAGTATTCCTGTTTTTTGTAAAAACTATATAAACATAGACCTGTGAGTTTTCTAATTTTAAGCCATGCAATATTTATGTCAAAACTTATAATCCAACAATGGCCGAATTCATTTCCAATCGGGCAGGCTGTGCGAGCTCAAGTCACAGAATCATTTCAACTCGAAATATGCTGTTTTCAATGGATTTTAGACGACACGTATTTGACCATTTAAATGAAAAAATTTTGTTGACAAAGTTATGAGTATTTGAATTTAAAAAATTGAAACCGTGGATTACCAAAAAATGGTCAACATTTTCGTTAAAAGTGTGATATTTTTCTAGCTATCATATGTATTATTTTTTCTCTTTCTGATTCTGAAACTATTTTTCATCCTCTTTTAAAATCCGTTGGAAAAATTTGAAAAAGTTCAAAATTGACAATATGGCGGCGGTTTTTCTTAAAAATTTCAAACCTAATTTTCTCAAAAAGGCCAGCGTTTGTTTTTCTCTTGATTTTTTTCAAGTTGGTACTGATATGGTGAATATATTTCAGTAGAGGTTATCTTGTGCCCGCGGATTGGAGAGGAGAAAGAATTTTTTTCTTCTGATAAATGAAAATTCACGATTTTTGCAAAAAGAAGACGAGATATGAAAAAAGTTAAAAATTAAAGTTATTCCTTTAAAAAAGTTCTACAAAAATATTTTACTATTACATTTTTTTAATTATTTCATCAATGTCATCGCACGCCTTATTTCTGACGGAGCTTCAGCTCATTTCAAGAATCGCTACCAATTTTTTTAATTTAAAAAGACACCATGTAGCCGAAAATGGATTTTTTCAGCATCAGGTCACGGAGAAGGTGCCTGTGATTGCATCGGTGGCATCGTTAAGTATTTTGCAACTTAACACAATTTAAGGAAGTCACATATAGAAAACATCAAATACGCAAGAACCTTCGTTACATAAGTTAAAAAGTACACCAATTTAATTAAATTATTGTCCATTTCTGCCGAAGATATACAACAATTTCGCAGGAAAAGAACTCAGGAATGGATAGAAACACCAGCTATTATCTCCAAGCCGCGGGCACAAGATAAACTCTACTGAAATTTATTCATCATATTAGTACCAACTTAAAAAAAAATCAAGAGAAAAAAAACGCTGGCCTTTTTGAGAAAATTAAATTTGAAATTTTTCAGAAAAACCGCCGCCATTTTGTCGATTTTGAACTTTTTCAAATTTTTCCAGCGGATTTCAAAAAAGGATGAAAAATAGTTTCAGAAACAGTAAGAGAAAAATTAATACCTATGATAGCTAAAAAAATATCACACTTTTAACGAAAATGTTGACCATTTTTTGGTAATCCACTTTTTCAATTTTTTTAATTCAAATACTCATAACTTTGTCCACAACATTTTTTTATTTAAATGGTGAAATACGTGTCTTCTAAAATCCTTTGAAAAACAGCATATTTCGTGTTGAAATGATTCTGTGACTTGAGCTCGCACAGCCTGCCCGATTGGAAATGAATTCGGCCCAATAATGAATAGGGAGCGGACTAGATAGGGTATGAAATTGGTTACGAATCACCTGCAAAAGATTAAACACTGCACGGGCCGTTGGGGAAACGGCAGGCTTCGTCAAAATAAATACCAACTAAATACAGAAATCAGGATAACTAAATACAGAGTATGGTAAATTTTTAATGTGTAAAGTCCAGAGCATAAATTCGTTCCCACTAAGCTTAGCAGGAACGAATTTATGTTCTCGGGAGTATCCCTATGTTTATACCAGCATTACTTTTAGTTTTGGCTATATTTATATCGCATGATGTAATGCAGCTTCATGTTTTCAGGTCTTTAGAGATAAAGGATTAAGCTTTAGTAATGCTAGCGTCAAAATTACAAAAGTTTTCCCTTGAAAATTGTAATTGTACAATTGTAATGCTAAAGTAATATGGCATTATAATTATTAAAAGAAGCAAAATGAATACCAGGTGTATAAGCTTAAATCCGCTGTTTGCTCAGAGGTGGCGGTAGTGAACATATTTAGCTACAATAGAAACGTCATGCTTTTTTTTGTGCGAGTTCGACACCTGGCTACATAAAT
>CAKNWT010283630.1:0-11175 GCA_932066315.1 Andricus coriarius | reverse complement strand
TCTACCGATAGCCTTCTTACCCTCGTTAATGCGCCTATCATAACTCCCCATCTATTTTTCCGTCTCTAGTGAATAGGCTACCCAGATATACGTATTTGTCAACTTGCTCTAATCTCTCATCATTCAGGACAATGTTGCACATTGTTTTCTCACTTTTTCCTTCAAACACCATTACCTTTGTTTTATTTACGCTAATTTTGAGGCTCATGTTCTTCATGCTTGTATTAAGATTGTTCAACATTTTTTGCAAGTCTTCGATTGACTCTGCCGTAACAATCTTGTCATCTGCGAAAGCCAAACCACGCACTTTCACCGTTTCGAGATCTACACCTTCCTCGTCGAAGAGGGCCATTCTTAGACACTTGTTCTGTGATCTGTCTTAAGCTGAATATCTGATCTGTGCATGATCTTCCTGGCATAAATCCACTTTGGACTTCCCATATCTTTTCTTCTGTAATTTCCATTACCCTGCGAATAAGTATTTTTGAGTATACTTTACTTACGGTACTTAGTAAGCTGATACCTCTGTAATTATTGCATTTGGTTTTATCTCCCTTTCTTTTGTATATTGGTTCAATAATCGCTTTTTTCCAATCGTCTGGAACTTGTCCTGTCTCGATGCATAAATTGATCAATTCGCACACCCTGTGAGGTATATGTACTCGCCACCGTATTTAAGCATTTCAGCATTAATACTGTCTACACCAGCAGCCTTAACATTTTTTAAACTCTTAATTATATCAATAACCTCGGTGACGCAGACATTTTCAATTGAGTTTTCTAATGTATTATTTTCTATCTCGCAGCTCTGTTGTCCTATATCTTCACCTTCTAATAATTCTTTAAAAGAGTGTTTTTAAGCCTTTACTATCCCGTCTGTATCATATAGCATTTCCCCTTTGTTGTTTCTCATGCTCACAAACTCTGTATTTTTAATTTTATTTATCTCTTTGAATATTATTTTCATGGTTCCTTAGAAGTCATTTTCTAATTTCTTCTCTTCTTCTGTGCTGATTTTATCTTTAAGTAAGAAATTAATCAATTTAATCAACTTTTATTATTATTAATCTTTTACGCATTGAGAGGTAGGGACCCACATATGAGAAGCACGTTGCGGTCTGGAAGACCGCATGTCCACTCTTCTATATTATTTTGTCACTTTTAGATCATCGGGACTTAAAATTCTTCTGGGACGACCGCGTTCCATACCTTGGTGTACGGAACAAATTGGAAACAAAAATATAAAATTGTGACGCAACCGTGGATGTGCGGTCTTACGGACCGCCTATAATGAGCTTTCAATTGACGGCCTAGAGGAAGGCCAGGAGGAGTTGGGACGTGGTGCGGTCTGCGAGACCGCACGTGCATACTTAAAGGTTAAAGAGCCAAAGATTTAGGAAAGAACAGACTTTTTAATTTCAGAAGCATGAACTTGAAATCTCTCTCGGTAGGACCCATTTCATTGTCGGATCAGAAACTACAAAAGGGAGGATATAGGCCCCTTTAGCGTTCAACCTCTTATCCTCATTGCCGGCCCCTTGAAATTGTTATTATGCACTGCTCTACTTAAAAATTTAAAATCTAAGAAACTGGTTTCTGCTTTAAATTTTGGTTTTGTAATTTATAGTTTACAGTTGTTTCACAAAACATTCTTTAATATTTCAATCTCTTTGATTTAGACAAAAGCAATTTTCACAGAATGAATTATCATAAAGAAACTTTTTTAATTAAACATTTAAAACGATTAAAAAAAAACAATACCTGAAACATGTACAAACTTTTCTGTAATATTCAAATATAAAACAAGATTACTTGAACTACAATTTTAAATTGTACAGTTTAATAACTTCAAAAAAAAGTTGAGAAGCATGGTTTTATTTGTCAGGATTCTTAAAAAATTTTTTTACAGATTAATGTGGAAACGGTCTTGGAAATTCGAAAGCTGCCTCAAAAATATTAAGTTTTTAATGACTTTTCATTCATTCAACTTCCTTGAAATCTTCTAAATTCCTTCCAAGTCGCAAATATATATGAATTCGTGTAAATTCTCTGAATTCCTTGAATTCGTGGAATCTTCTGAATTCTGAGAACTCCATAAATTACAAGGACTTCAAAATAATACAAAGAATTTCGAAGAATTGAAGGAATTCAAGAAATTCTATGAAATCAGGGAATTAAAAAAATTCAGAAAAATGTAAGGAATTAACGATATTTAGACAACTCAAGGAATTTTGAGAATTCAAGGAACTTAAATAATTCAGAATATTTCAGGAATTCGAGAGAATCAAAGGATATCAGGAGAATTAGAGAATTCAAGGAATTTTAGGAATTCAGAATCAAGGAATCAGAATTCAAAATATTCCAAGAATTCAGGGGATTCAGTGAATCTAAAGAATTTCAGGAATTCATAATATTCCAGGAATTCAGAGAATTTGGGAAACTTATAACATTAAAAGATTTCAGAGAATTTAAGGAATTAAGAGATTTTCTGGAATTCAGATAATGCAAGAAATTCAGTATATTAAAGGATTTTAGAGAATTCAGAGAATTTCATCGATTTCAGAGCGTTTAGGGAAATCAAATTTCAGGAATTCAGAGAATTCTAGGCTTTCTGGGAAGTCAGAAAATTTCTGGGATTTCAGAGCGCTTACGCTTACGGAATTCAAGGAATTCAGGAGATCAGAGAAATCAAGGTTGTTGGAGAATTCAACGATTTCAGGGAACCCACTGTATTTTAATTGCTCTAAATATAAAACTCTGCATTTTGAAAAAAGAAATTAAAATTTTTAAGTTTTGAGAGCTTTGAATTTTTAATTTTTAAGGCTATACATTTGATATTGTACAATTTTTTTAGTAATTTATATTCAAAAATTTCAATTTTAAACCCTCAAAATTTAAAAATCGTCAAGTTTTAAGTTGTGAAATTGATTAATGTTAAGCTTAAAATGCGTAGTAATGAAACTATTTACATTGGTAATCGTAAGAATAACAATTTATCCATTTGTATAGCCTTCAAGTCTTAGAAATGTTTAATATGGAAGGCTAGAAGTGGGATTTATTCAATTTAAAATGGTTTAATTTAAAACTTTATTTAAACAATTGTGGTTATTTCAGGTTAAAATTAGTTATTTAGCTAATCACTGGTTTGAATTATTTCTTCAACAATCAAATATAATTATTTTTAAACGATATAATTCAAGATTGTTTAATTTTCAAAAAATTCCAGTTTGAAATAATTAAATGCTAAAAGTTTAAAACTGAACGCCGATCAAAACGATTTAAAATGTTCAAGTTTAGAGTTTTGAAAGATTTAAAAAGGAGAAAATCGTAATTTTTATATAAATTTTTTTTTTACAAAAATTAAACATACTTACTTACTGAGTAAACGTCAAATATATTTGTTTCAAAAATATTAGTTTCCAATTGAAATGATTGAATATTATTTCCATTTGCACTTATGTGTTTCTTAACTTTAAATAATAAAACCAGCCAATTTCTGTTCTGGCTATTATTCAGATAAATATTTATTGAAATTTCATTTGTGTAAATTTTAGTCTTTAAATAATACTTTTGGCTGAAAATAGAGTCCAAAATCTGTATCTATCAAGAGATCAAGAGTGTAACCCCGGGTCGCTATTATTTAATGTTTGTATGACAGAGTGGTCAGACCAGTTGTCAAGATGGACATGCGCTTCGTGGTCCAGAGTGAATCAGAATAGGCTGAGGATCATTCGGCGCGTGGCTCAAAATATAACCTTGTGCTCCTTAGATTGAATATAAGATCATCATCAATCATACATCATATAAATAACATATTAATATTCCATAATTTAAAATTTAAAATAATAAATTTATTAAAATTAATTGACCGTCCGGTTTGTGTCTTTCCAAACAAACGTAAACTGAAAACTTAAAAAATGAGCATTGTTAAAAATAATACGAGTACCATAAAAATCCAGCTATTGTATCGCAATTTCAATGCAAATAGCTCCTCCCCCTTCATCCTGGATTTCGTACGGAAAAAATCCAGCTATTCGTACCGAAATTTTAGTAAATATAGCCACGGCCTTTTTTATAAATAGTGAATGAGAAAACCTGATTCGTTGCGTCACAGTGTGAATATGACTTCCAGTGGTTGTTTTTAGTTTGTTTATCTATTGATAAAAATTAAGAATTTTCTGCACCATCAATTTTGTAAATCCAAATTTCCAAACAAGTAATTTATTTCATAATAACATTTATTTCTCAACGTTTCTAAGCATTATTGATAAAATAATAAAATTTTAATTGTACATGAATTTTTAATATTGGAAAATAATGCTGTTCTTAACATTTTGCTACCTTACTATAATTTGTCAATTTGTTTACACTTTGAAAGAAATATGAAAAATTAAATTATGGACATTTTAGGTTTGGATGATTTCAAAATATGTCGAAAAATAATCTGAAAGATTTAGGACAATTTTTTTAATTTCGCAGTATATAGATTTTTGTCAGGAAAACTGAATTATTTCGAAAGATAATTAGAAGTTTTAAAAAAAATTTAAATAATTTGAATCCTTATATTTCAAATTTTTTAAAACAAAATGTAGATTTTTAAATATGTTGAAAAAAGAAGCTTTTTAAGAATTTTTAAAGTTTTAAAGAAAATGGCAAAAAATATCTCAAGATTTCTGGAAAAATGTTAAATGATTTTTTATTTTGAAAAATTGTATTTAAAAGAAAATTGAAAAAGATTTCAAAACAGTCCAAACATTTTCAAAATGTCCAAAAAAGAATAGGAAAGATTTTAAAGCTATTTAAAAAAAATGGAGTCAAAAGTAATTTAAAACTTGAAAAGACATCAAAAAGTTAAAAACAAAATGTTGTTTTCGTAACATTATGAAAAAACAAGTTTTTCAAAAATTTTGAAATATTTTTAGAGAATGAAAAACTTTTCTTACGATTCCTAGGAAGGTTTAAAATGATTTTAAGGCAATTAAATTTTTTTTTAATGTAGGAACAATTCGAACCATCTTAAAATATATTTATGAATTTTAAAAGTTTTAAAGAAGGAAATACTTTAAAGCTTGAAAAGATTTTCGTAAATTTATAAAATATTTATAAATTTCTCCCAAACTTCTAAAAGACCTTAGGGGGGGTTTAACAAGAAATGAATGATAATTACTTTATTATATAAATTCATACGATGGCCCCAAGAACAATCTGAAGACCTGGTTTCAAGTCCTAGCGGGGCCGGAAAATAATTTTTTAACAAACTTAAAAACAAAAAATCAATATTTAAAAAATATTGATTTAAGACCATGGAGAGAAAAACAACTAACATCAATTATAATTACTTATAAAGAACTGGTAGATACCCTGACATCATACAATCATTATTGATTTAACAAGGAGAAAAATGAGATTGAAGAGTTGGATATTCAGTCCACGAATAGTTTAATGATTACAGCATTTTAGGAATATAGATGCAAAAAACACGGCATGAATGTCAAACTACAAATTAATCATCATTAAAAAATATTATCTCTCCTGCATAAGACCGTAACTTTTAATACTTTAATTAAGTGTAAACACTACATACGTTATCGCCTACAATTTAAGTACGTCAACCTGTACGAAAATGAAACTAAAGTGTTTCATCAAAAGTTTGTTTTCTCAAAACATAATAGAAAGCATAAATTTCACTTTGTCACAATTGCATTGTGATAATTTTTGAAAGTACGACGTCTTGATTGGAGCACAGTTTATGTATTAGGAAATAGGCAGAGTTTGCAGTCCAGTAACCATTCCTTAAATAACGTTTGGGCAGCATCGAACCAAAGGTTGCCTTGTATGATACCATGAGGCCAACTACTATTTTTTCATCTAACTCGACTTTTTCTGTTTCAGCAAATAAATTTTCATAATTTAATATTTAAAACTTAATGAATATATGTATGTATAATATATAAACAAATTTAAGTTCATAAAATGAAAAGTGAGTCTGTCGACCCGTCAACACTCGCCGCTCTGTGTCCTTGTAAATTATTTTTCGACGATCATTCTTTACTGTTGCGAGTATAGGAATGATTCCTGTTCTGGACTGGACTCTATACTGTGCACTAGAGGAGTCAGGCTGTCGACGAACTGTAAACTCTTTACTTGCCTAAAAAACTTAATACCGCGATTACACTTGAATCAATAACCTGATTTCAAACTCGAATTTTTTTACAACGATAGTTCAGTAATGAATACCTCGACTATTAGCACTATAACCCAATTTTTTACTTGCATTTTTTCTCCGTGAAGATCATGTAGAGAAAAAATGACTCACATCGATATTATAATAACTTATTAAAATAAACTTGATATGAGGTAAAGGATCAATGATGATGATTTCCAAAGAACATTGGGCAAGTCGGTTTATTTTGTTGTAGACCGAGACCTATAAGTGTTGGAGATTGGAGAACCCATTTGACGATTTTATGGACGAAGGACGTTCTTTAACGTCTAACACATGCCAACCAATAAAGCAGATTTTATTGGTCTAAACTCTAAAGTTAAAGGTTCGCTGTCCGCGATGCTATTTCAGCTTCGTTCCTAACTATTCACTATCGCTATACCTTCGTCATTAGTCTGACTCGCGATTGTGAGAGACAGTTCCTCCGGGCCAACATTCGTTACATGTTTGAGAACGATGTCAGCCACAAATTGGATATCGTCGTGTCCATCATTACATTCTCCGGGTTATCCCTTTCGGTACTCGCCCCAGAAGGCACGCCGATCAAAATAACTAATAAGAAGTCCCAGGACCGATTCTCAAATTCATAACTGCACATTATCTCTACCTGCTTTATTAAATCAAATTTCTTCGGACCATATTCATAATTATATAAAAGAGAGACATCAAGCTCCAATTTTAACCCTTAGATGGTACATTCACAGTGAGTTTCAACAAACCATAGGTATAATGAAAACGTCAGGAAAATCTTAGGCTTCAAAACATGAAAACACGAAAATCGCAGCTGATCCTGTTCCCGAAATATCTTCAAATCAAATGTTAAGTTTTCTAATAATATTCAATATGGTGACCACGCACGTAAAAATGATCAATGTTCGATTCAAAATAACACATATGCACGTCTAGCGACCTAGTATCTTTTCGTACTTTCTTAACTAATAATGACGCGTGAAATCGAGATACAAAATTACAAGAGAAACTCGGAAAAAATGTTAATTCCGATCCGGGAAATCCGGGAATTTGAAACCGAAATTTCGCTAGACACCTTAATATATATGCGTCTCAAACCCAATAGCTTAAATTGGTACCACTTTTGATAGCTGTAAAATAAGTATATCATAGTAAATGTTAAAATGAGTTAAAAAACTGCCTTCATTACGTTTTCAACTAACAGCATTCGTTCACACTGAGCTTTCACCGCATTGACAGGTTTGACGAAACTGTCAACAAAATCTGGTTACGGTAGATTATTTATATACATTTTTATAGGCTTCAAAAAACGAAAGCACGAACATCTCTGCTGATCCTGTTCCCGAAATAATTTCAAATCCAATTTTCATTTTTGTAATTACATTTAATGCGGAAAGCATGCATACGATCAGTATAAATATGGACAACATGACTTTTTAGTAGCACAGAAAAAACTAGGATTTCTATTAGAACCGATTTGTTGGTTCCAAGGGAGCTGCATCTAAAAGGGACCTCTCTTGCTGGAAAGGAACCCAAAATTATCAATTTTTCCAAAGAAACATAGCACTGGAAAAACTGTAATAAAAAAAACTACAATTATAGAGATTAGTCATTCTTGAGAGGAAGATAATGGACATGTGCAGATTTCTTTTTTATGTCGACATCTATCGAATATCAACGAACTGAAAAGGAACCCTCAAAAAGAGTTCTATTGGAATCTCAGTTCTAAAGGATACCAACTTTTACTTGAGCCGCTACATTACCAAACTCCAAGTTTTTTCTGTGAGATTTTACAAGAAGTTCAGTTGAATCTAATAATTTTCTGTACATTTCACCTGACTTCCAGTAAAATCTACAAGCGCAGGGAAAAATCCTTGTTCAATAGATTTTACTGGGCATTAGGAGAAATCTGAATCTAGTAAATCCTAGTAAATCCTAGACGAGCTTGAACGCTATACTGATCATGGTAAAATAGTTAAATTAGTATAAAAACTACTTTCTTAACACTTTTAATATATAAGCAGCCATGACCTGTAATATTTTAACTATATCACTCCACAAATGGGTTTCATATGGCGAATCGCAGGTACAAGTAACTTTTTACTACACTCTTAGAAATGATAGAACAATTAAACTATATTCATCATCTTTCCACTTTAAATGTGTCGTGAGGATTCCATAACTGCATTCGCCAACCTCGTTGAATACGTGGAGTCTTTAATCAAGTTTATTTGATAAAGTTTCCAATATTTCAAGAATTTTCTGTTATGGATTTATTCGCCAGCTTGTTCTTAGCAGAAATTATCATAATCTCCTTCACAACGTATGCTGTATTTTTTAAACTGATTTCATTATTTTACTAGGATAGGTAAAATGGTAAAAATCCGGAAAAATGGCATTTTCCTCATTATTTTGAAGACAATAATTTTTTTCCAATCTGGGTGAACAGTAAAAGTTGTGTACTATGGTAACGTAAGTGTCTCTGCAGTATAGACCACATCAAAAATGATCTTATGTTCGCACGCTTAAGTTAAAATACCAAATATAAGCTCATTTTTGATGGTGTCTATACTACATAGGCATTTATATGATCAGAGTATACAACTTTGACCATTCACCCGAATCAGAAAAAAAATTATTCGTTTAAAAATATCGATGAAAATGCATTTTTAGGTGATTTTGACCTTTGACCGCATTGTGCTAACTGAAAGAATTTTATTGTTAAAACTTGCAGAAAGTCATTTTGGCACACACTAGAAACTTTTCAGCTGCCCCGGAAAAGGAAAGACTAAAATTTTGTATTTTCGATACGTCCTACACCTACAGGATGGTATTTAAGCTATTCTTGAGTTTGAGATGCATATATGCGTCATTTTCAATCGAATACTGATAATTTTACATGCACGGTAGCTTAATTAAATATAATTACAAAACTGCAAATTTGACTTGAAGATATCTAAACCACTGGATCACAAAACTCTATTTGGAATCAACTTTTCAAACTGAAAAAATTCAAGATACTTCTTAATTTGAAGAGACAAAGTTAGCATCTAGCGAACCATTTGAAGAAATCGAAAGTTTATTCACCTTTAGAAAGAGAAAGAAAGATTATTTCATGAGTAGACAACAATCAAAGGATACTGTATCTGAGCGTATCTTATCGATCTCGAAACTAAAGTAATGAAAGGTCAATGTTCGAAATCTTCTACTGTTCAAAAAGCAACAGAATCTTATCTGATCACTATCATTGTACACCGTATGTACATCCATCCATCCATCCATCCATCCATTATTATTATATATTTCTTTTTTTCAAACTTATTCTCGGGTTAAGAAGAACCCGGTTTTCCATCATAGCCACGGACTAAGTCAAGTGACTGATGAGATGATGATATAATTATTTAATTTAATACGATGTATGAACCCATTTGCGATGATCTTGTAGGTACAAAATTTGGAGCATGGTGTAGTTTGCAGTTCGTCTTCTACCACTTTTATGCTTACACAGCGGCCGTAAATGTTGGAGGTGACGACAGTCGCCTCTGGATGCTTTCTTAGAGCTACCATGTGTCACTTTATAGGTTCTTAGTCGCTTGCTTCCTGATGGTCCAGAAAGTTTCTTACAATGCAACATGTGTTTAGTAAAACTGCCTTCTGAGCTGCTGCCAGTACCCTACTGACTCCTAAAAGTTCAAGATGTTCAGTGCATCTTGCGTGGACATTGCCTGTAGCTGAAATCACAATAGGATGAATAGATGCATGTTTCACATTCCTCCATATTGTCTTTACTGCATGTCTTAGCTCGCTATACTTGTGGATCTTGGTTGTGTAGGTTGCATGCAAGTTTCGGTTAAGTGGACAAGCAATGTCGATGATGTAGACTCTTCCACCTTTTTTTTCTAACATGACGATGTCCGGCCGATCGGCTCTGATGTAATGACCCGTCTGGATAGTAACATCCCAATATAAGATGTAATCTTCGTTTTCTAAAACGGGCATTGAGATATATCTATAGAAAGGCATCCATTCTGTTAAGAGTCCTAGGTTTAGGGCAAGCTGTTGATGTATAATTCCCGCCATATCATTATGCCTGTGCGTATATTCTCTTTGAGCCATTACGCGACAACCATCAATGATATGCTCGATGGATTCGTTGGTATCTCCACATAATCGGCACCGGTCAACCACGTCTTGATGTAGCACGTGTTTTCGATAATTTCTAGTGCTGACAACCCTGTCCTGTATCGCAATAACGAATCCTTCCGTTCCTGGATACAGGACGCCCTTTCTCAGCCAAATATTGGATGCCTCACTATCCACTTCATGTTGGTCTAACGTTTTGGGGTGCTCGCCGTGGATGGCTTTCTGTCTCCATTGCGTTTCTAATTCCTCTATGGTTTCTGCCCTGGTACTCAAGGCCTCCTCTGAGGACAAATTCAAGGGTGTGTAGTTAAGATCAGCTTTACAGATGTTCTTGTAAAGCGTCACATCTCGCTTGCTGTTAAAATAGTCTCGCAACTGTGTAACTTGTGATTCACACAGTTTCCTGACATCTACAATGCCCCTACCCCCTCTATGTCGTGGTAGAACTACCCTTTCAATCGCCGAATTACTGTGGTGCATTCGGTGCTTCGTCATTTCTACGCGGATGATTCGGTTTAATCGTTCAAGGTCGGTGTTCGACCACTTGATGAGCCCAAAGGAGTACGTGAGGACAGGGATGGCATAGGTGTTGATTGCCCTGATATTGTTTGCCGAGTTAAGAGAACTCTTCAGAACCAATCTGAGTCTTGTAGTGAAGGCAGTCGTTAGGCTCTTCTTAACTATCGTATGCTAAATACCCTTAGATTCAAGAATACCCAGGTATTTATATGACTCTCCCTCCGCCATTGCCTCGATGTCATTCTCGAAATCGTTCTCCAGCTCTGCGGTCCCTAATTCTCCTCTGCTTAAATGCACTGTTCTGCATTTATCTAATCCGA
>CAKNWT010283629.1:0-14696 GCA_932066315.1 Andricus coriarius | reverse complement strand
ATGAGAGACCTCGAATGTTTTAACCGAATCGTTTTGAGCTGGAGATCTCAAGAAGACATTTAATATTTTAAACAATTAAAATTTACCAATTCGAATTTTGTAAGGTTCAATAATTTATTTATAAAACTGCGTGACGGAATTAAATAACAGCATTATACACAATTTAAAACACTGGAAACGAAATAATTTGAAAATGAGTTCTTTATACATGTGTACAATTTTAATTTCAAAGTTGTCTAACTTTGAATTTAATGCTAAGCTTTTAAAAGTAAGAAATTTTATATGTTGATGCACAGATAAACAATAATTTATTCTGAATTTTATATCAGGTATTTCCACTTCAACCACCAGCTAACTTCACTTCGTTGAGTACTGAGGGGGGAAAATGGACCAAATGCATGGGACAAAACTTTATTTCTGTAATATCTTCGTAATGAATAATAATTATCGTGATTTTATTATTTCATTAAATAGTAATTCAAAAATAAAAACTAATTTCGCAATATACTTATATAGAAAAAATTGGATTTTACGAAGATATTAGCAACATAGCGCAAAAATGGACCGAATCCCATGCATTTAATTCATTGTTTCCCCCCTCAGAGCTCAACGAAGTGAAGTTAGCTGACGATGAAGTGCAAATGCCTAACTTAAAAAGATCAACCATATTTCATTCCATTGTTGAAGATTAGGAAATTTCCATATCAAAAGCTTTGATGTCGAAAAGTTTCAAATTTTATGTTTATTAAAGTGAAACGTTATATTTTTAAACTGAAGAGGTCAAAAAACTGAAAAATAGTTGCTCTTAACTGTTAAAAATACATGAGCAAATTGACTACGCTTCAGTTTTTATATTGAAAGAATAAAAACTAAATTTTCTGAATCACACTTCCTGCGATTTGTACCAATTTCTCACATGTGATTTATGGCACATTATTATACTCGTGAAATAATCCAGTTACCTATAATTATTTTAAAAGCCATTCGGTTTTAGAAACATTTGTGATTTATCCTTGTTAATTAAATTCTCATTGTCAGTGAAATTATCTGATAGTGGCATTTACGAACTTCATAGTTTTTGTATTCGCCAATAACTAAACCTAGTTCATTACTTCCTCTTAAAGATTCGTATTCAGTCGTCATAAAAACACCGTAAAAGTTGTAACATGTTCGCCGGAATTGAATACAACTTCCAGAACATCTGAAGAGTGTGCGAAAATAATTAAAGTCTCTCGCACGTAGTGTACTGGTGATCGTCACTATATATTGAGTGTGGGGGTATAGAGTCCCATCTAGAATGTAGAGTATATTCATCTGTGAAACTAATTTCATAATAATTTGTGGAAGGGGCGAGACTATAGAAGAGGGTTTAAGTGAAAGGTGGTGGAATCGAACTAAGTATATAAACTCGGTCCTTCAACTTGGCTAACACAAAACATACGTATCTCTGTTAATCGAATTATCTCCAATAGTTCCGCAATGGCTCAAATTGTAAGGAGCATTTCAAAAAAAGCGTAACACCATACTTTGAAATATTGAAAAAAAATGAATTAAATCTTTTGGTCTTGCCGATTTTTTTCATAATTCATAATGTTTTTTACTACCTTAAATTAAAATAGTTTCTACGAAAATAAAAATAATTATAAATTTCAAAATTCTATCAAAAATTATATGTAATATTTCAAACTTTAGGCACAGTATGAACAGGTGTGAAATTATAATAATAGTTTGTAAATTCTTGGAATCGCTGTGATGAAGAAAAAGAAAAAATTCAGTTTCACTCTCATAAGAGAACTCATTGCTGTAACTTAAGATATTGAAATCGGAATGAGCTAAGTTACAGACCTTCATCAAAGTCCAACCACAGAAAAATTTTGGAAATAATTTTAAATTACTTTTGCTTTTAACGTAATAATGTTCATAGGTGATTGCGGAAGTAAACGTTTATTGAGGCAAGGTATTGCAATTAAAGTTAATTACTAGTTTGTTGCTCTCTCTATTTCAAATTGTGGGATGTATGTTTTATTGTGAGCACATCTAATTGTTCTTGAGTGTACGTGAAATGTGAGATTCTATTAAAGAGTGGAGATTTCACTTGCAGATTTTTTTCTTGGGTCTTATGGCTTGTGTTTACTCGGTGTCCGCTGGATACTCTGAAGATGAAGATCATGGTCATTCAACATATGAAGAAAAGACGAAAGAAGTTCAGATCCCAATATACAAAAAATATGGTAAGTACTAACCGTAACTTGAGTAATCGGTCTTGAGGTATATTTCGGCTAATTCTAAGTAATGTTAAAATCTAAGACATTATTTCTGGAACCTAATTAATAAAATTATTTCTATAAATCTCAATTTCTATAAGAAGTGTCCAGGCTAAAAAAAATCAAAAATTATAAATATTGTTATGCAATATTTTTTGACCTAATTCTGAACATATTAATCTGATTCCAGCTATACCAATACCACATCCGTATATTGTAAAAGTACCTCAGGAAATAAAAGTACCGGTTCCTCAACCCTATCAAGTGCAGGTGGAAGTGCCTCACCCCTATCCTGTTGAAGTGGTGAAACACGTCGAGATTCCCGTCGAAAAGCCGGAACCTTACATTGTAGAAAAACATGTAAGTGCACACACTTTTTTTATTATGCAATAGTCCCAATTCAATTTTTATTTACTTTATGTTCCATTTTTATTTATTATATAAAGCAAAACAGTTGTAATAAAGACGCCTGAAGAGAGCAACCAGCATTACTTGTGTGCTAGTTTGGTTGTGGCAATAAGAAATTGAAATAAGCTAAGGCCCGTGTGGTTCATAGAAGACTGATTTCTCAAATATTAATAATCTTATGTACGGTTTCTTATTTTTCCACACTAGATTTCAAATTTCGTTATACATAATATTTCGTTCCTTTTCATTTTATTTCATTTCCTTAAATTTCTTCAAACAGCCGTAGAGGGTTTAGAACAGTCATAATTTGGAATTTTCTCAATTTAATTTTTTTTTTTAAGTGGAATCAGCAATTAAGTTAAATTGAGATACAAGAGTTAGTATTGTATTTCATCTACAGTATGATTTGATATAGCCAACAGTTTATCTGAGAGTTTTATTTAAAATTTGTAAAACATGTAACTATTCCAAAATTCTAAGCTTTAAAATGTAAGTTTTTCGAATTTTTTAATTTAGATTTTTTTTTCGTTTTGACATTCTCTTTCTAATGATCAAATTTTCACGCTTTGAGAGCTGAGTCTAAAAAAAAATTATTTTTTTACAAAGGGGCCCTTCTGTCTGTCGTCTGTAGTATCGTGTAGGTACGATAACTTTCAAAATAATGATCAAATTGAAGCGAGTTTTGGTACACTTGTTTAAGGCCAAGAGAGAAAGAACGGGTGGCATTAAATAATCATGTTTGACCAGCTGTTAAGGTTTTATACATCGAAACGGCTTTTTAAAAAATTAAAAATTCAATTTTCTAGCCAAAATATTAGGGAAACAAGAAAAGGTTAAGAAGCAGAATTGTTATTCAAAAAAATGTTTACATATTTTCTTGATGATATTTTTTTATAAAATACATATTTTTTTCTAATCTTGAAAAGATTTTGTGAAAATAAAAAATTCCTTTTTCCACTAAAATGATGCAAGATGCGAAAAAAGAGATGCAAGATTGTTCACCTTATAAATATCTACCTATTTACGAAATCATTAAAGAAAATCATTACAAAACAAGACTCAACAAAATATTTCGTCGGGCCAACAAAATAGGTTGAATTTATAACCTAAATGTTAGCTTGACAACAAAAGGAATCCAACAAATAGGGTTTGTTGCGCTTACCAAATTTCTGTTCGCAGCTGGAGTGCCCAATAAAACTTTGCATTTTTTTATTTTCAAACGTTACCCACTAAATTTCTTCTTTTTGAATAACAAATACAACCATAGTTTCTTTTATTAAAAAAAAAAGCTTAGAATTTCCGCTATGCTGCATTAGGTCTAAAAAAGAATTTTCTTAGTTTTCGATCTTAAAAAGGAAAAAATGTAAGGGTAACCAATTTTTCATCACCGGCAAGTATTTATTATCCATTGAGAAATAAGTCTTAAGTTGTATGAAGCAAACAATTAGTCTGTTTCAGTTATCGCATTGGGCTTAGAATAGGAAAATATGTAATTTCATTACAATGAATGGTCTGAAATGTCCCCAAAACATGTTTTTCCTGGAATAATATGCACATGATTTCTTCTCAAATATAAAGAGAATATTCTCCTTAATAAGTAAATAAAAAATATCAATGCCGGGTAACAGAACAAAATCCTGAATTTCGAAATATACAAGAAATACATTCTCTTACTAGTTTAAAGATCACTATAATAATTTAAAATATATTTTTACCTATTATTTACCTGAAAAAGATGTCAGCTAGTTAATTTATGTCGATTTTAGTGTAATGCCTTGACAACTGCTAATTTTTTAGGGTGTTGTAGCCCTGAGCAGAAACCCTTATATCTTCGGTCGGGTGTCTGTCTCATCCTTCGACTTTCCGTCGTACATTTTTCCAAGGAGGGGAAGTGAGGGGGTGAGAATGTAGGGGGCATAGGGGGTATGAGAGTAGGGGCCGGGGGGGGGGGGCAGGGGTGAAAGAGAGTGGTTTAAACACCTTAATTAATTTTTTTTAAGGAAAATAATTTAAAGAAATTATTATTTAAAAAAGAAATTTTAATTTTTTAGAAAATTTTATTTTATTTCATCAAGATTCTATTACGACTTGATTCACGTCTTAATAGGCTATGAAACACTTCTTTGTAGGTACGCGGCGCCTACTTTAACTAATTTTTTAGAATTCGGGATGTCTTTAATAGTCTTCTCCTCAAGTGATAAAAGGAACTGTTTTTGATCCTGAAATATGAGCAATTTTTACACAAGATCCGTAAAAATCCGTGTACACAGCATCCGTAGGAAATAGACAAAAAATGGTTTGAAACTTGAAAATATGTACATGTTTCTTTATTCTGTTAAAAAGAGCATTAAAAATATTTCTTTTTCATTTTGATACAAATTAAGAAACGCGCATATTTCGTCATTTCTTTAATTTTATGTTACGACGAAATTTTTTGTTTTTTACTGTTTTCCGTCTGAGATTATTCACTTTCATAAATTTCACCCAAAAAGATATTCAAATTTTTTTTCTGTCTTCTACGAATCCTGTATAAAAACATTTTTACGGATCTTGTGTAAAAATGACTGATGTTTCAGGATTCGTAAAGATAGAAAAAGAATTGGTTTACAACTGAAAAATATGCACGTGTTTCCGTATTTTATTGAAAAGAGCGATAAATATGAGCCAAAAAAAAACAACGGTGAAAAATTAAAATTTTTTCGTAATGCTACAAAGAAACTTTTCAGTGCTTTTGATTTTTTTCGACCCACCCTATTGTTTATAAATATTAGAAAAAATTACATATAATATTTTTCGATATGTATCATTTTCTTGCATGGAAAGTATATATTTTAAAAAGATTTTTGAAATTTAATTCTCAGTATACGAAATTCTCCATTTTTTGAAAACCTCATATAAACATTGTTTAAGTAAAGTCCTTCTTTTTCGAATTATTAGTTTTTGTAATAAATGTATCGGATTACCCATTCATTAATTGTAAAAATGTTCTAACCTTAAATGCATATATCTTAAAATGTTATTATTCATTTTTAGGTTCCTTACGTTGTAGAAAAACCATACGCTGTTTACGTGGAGAAAAAGTTCCCTGTGCCTATAGCGAAACCATATCCCGTCCATGTGCCCATATATAAGCATGTTTTCCACCATTCTTCTAAAGGAAAAGGATGGCACTAAACCTTCAAAGTGCGATTTGAAGTTTTAAAAAGTATGACATCGGCTGATGTGAAAAGAGGCTTTTTCATTTTGTATTGCTAATCAACTTACGTTTAGACAAAAAATCAAAAAAGAAATATTACGTTCTTTGTACTTTTTGAAAAAAGCTTGGTTCAGTATTTTCACTTTGTAGATAATTGTTTAATCTGCAGCATTATGCTAAATATTGTTTTTGTCTTGATCTGTGAAAATTATTCTTCATTTTAATTTAATTTATTTCTTTAAAATTCTTGTAATCGAACTAGAAAGAAATAAGTTCTTTAAGTAGAATTGTAATTTCTGGCTTTAACCTTTTCTGGAGTGATTCATTAAGCAAGAGAAAAGTGGAAGTTGCCAGATTTAGTTCGAGGAAAAAGTTTTTACGTTAACATCAATTATGCCTAATTCTTTGAAACGATATCACATCAATATTAAAATTATATTTAATATATAGAAGCAGAATAAAATGTCCGTCAGACTTTAATCTGTGCTGTTAACTTTTTATGTATATTTTAATTATGTAAATATGTCAGATTTACTATTGTTATACTTTTTTACACTTTTGTTACGACCTAGTTAATTTTGAAATTGTTTTATAAATAAAGTTTATTATATAAAATAATTTGTTACTTCAATCCTTCCTTTTTTTTACAGTAAACAGGACAATTCAAAGTTATGGGAGGAAAGCTACAATAATACAAGAAATAAACAAATAGGGTCATCCACCACAATTTTGTTTGCCTTATACTTAAGCTTTTTATAAACGTTGACTCCGAACAAATTTAAATGTGAAATTGAAACTTAATTAGGTTTATTTAATAATTTATAATAATTTATTAAAAAGTGACAAAATGTCCACCGAAAAGGTCGATTTTTTAAATGAAATAAGTGGTGCCCTCATGGCATGAAACACATGGTGTGACGTCTCGCGCCGTCAAAGCTGAAGAAAATACATGGCCAGTTTAATAAAATCAGTCGAAATAATTAATCATCAACGTTTTTTGGCTGAAAGGGTTTATTTTCAAGAAGTATCAGTATGCCTGGATACATTAAAGCCAGTTGAGATAATTTCCAAAAGTGTTTACACTTATGATAAGTGATTTGTTTTCGAAGTTCTCCAACTTCAACGTTGCCGAGACTCATGGAGTAAAAACAAAAAAAAAGTAAATGGGATGAATCACGTTAACCCTTTAAAACAGTTATTTTTATTTATTTAATTTATTAATTTGGAATGATAATATTGTTTCAGGGGACTCGTATCATATATGTAATATGAGCAATATTGCATCCAGAAAACCTAACCTCACTTTTTGTATAGATGCTTTTATGAATATACTTTTATAAATACGTGTGTAAAGTTGTCATAAAATTTTTAATTATAAGATTTATAATTACTTTTATAAATACTTTATTTGATTATATTTGTCGCGTAAGTAAACGATTTGATTTTGCGAGGTTATAGCTCACATAAATCCCGGCACCCCATACAACACCGTTGAACATAAGTCAATTACGGGTTTTGTATAGATATAAATAATTTTCCTTGATTTTCGACATAGGTGTTCTCACTTTTAGGCACAAAATACCAACGGTAGCGCTGTTTTATTTCCGTTTTTATTGAAAAACGTGAATCGCCTGGCTTATTTACGAGCGTTTGGCGGCGTGCTATGTCACATCAAGATGGCGGAATGGGCGCGAGAGAAATAGAAATTTCAAATATGCACAAATTTTTCTTTTTCAAATATAAATTCGAAAAGTTAATCCTTTTCAAATTATCGATGTGGTACACTTCTTTCAAAAACATTCAGTTATTTTTTGCGGAAGTAACTACAATGATAAACAAACACTGAAGTCAGTTACAAAATATAATTTACAAAAAAAGTCAATTATGAATTGATATTGAAAGAAAATGAATAGATTTGTCATAGATAAATATTAATGGGGAAAGTATTATGTAAGAATTAAAGTAGTCTCAGGCATTTTCTGAGAGGAAGGTGCAAAAAACTGTCACAGCTAGACATGTAATCTACCTGCTTATTTTCTCGTCGGTTACGATAGTAACACAGATGACTGGAATCCAATGTGATCTCGATTTGCCATAATAGAGCCCTCCTCTATAGTAGATACAGTTGTCTTATGTCCGCTTGCGAAACGACTTTTACTTATACTTTCACTGTTCCAAGATGCGGATAGATCAAAAAGCGATACAAAAAGACCAATCTAAAATTACTTCCCACATCAAAGATGCATCGAGTTACACTTGAACGGGCAATAAGGTAAGGATTTATCATATAAAATATTTAAAATTGCTTCATAATCACTTATTTAAATACTCGCAATGGTAAGAAAATAAACAAAAATTAAATAGAAAATGCAAATATGCGAAATTATAAAGTATGTACTTTATAATTTCTAGTAATACAATCTTGTTTCACATTAGATGATTTATGATATTGTAAAATTGATTGCAAAGAACCAAGTTTGGTTTTATCAGATTGAAGATAATGATTCAAACTTTAATTGAAAATCTAGATAACACAATAGCTATACGAAAAGATTGGGATCAATTAACTTAATTATTGCAGTAAAAACGATAAAGTGTCATACATGAAAATATAGATGTACATAACATACTCAAATTTCTATGTTCACATTCGGGGTTCACAAGTGATGGTCAAGCAATCAGTTGAAAGCATTAACAGATTGTTTTATAGATTGGACCAAGCCCACTAATAACCATTAATTACCGAAACTTTCGGGAAATATTTGGATACTCTGAATTTCCGAACATTTCTTCAATTTTAAAAATTTCAAAAAGGATTCCGCGCCAAAAGTACAGAAAATGGTTTTACGTCAAAAGCCTAATTACGTTTTGTTTTGTAATTTCGAACGTTCAGATCAATGTGTTTGTTATTTATTTTAAGCGTTGTGTTTGATTATTGTATTTCCCCCACATTTATTCACATACCTTTTAAAATTAAAGGTCAAAGCATCGACAACTGTGATTTGGTGATTGTGAATTCTCTTTGGTCAAAGTTCCTTCGGCTTTTACGAACACATTCTCATAACGTGTCTGGTGCTACGCACTCGATTTTGACCAAAATGTAAACTTTTCTTCATTAAGTTCAACTGTTTTATATCAAATGTATATTACATATATTTATGTATCTCGGTCTAGGATTGCTTATTCAGATATTGCAATATAATGTACAAATTTCATTTAGCACGATTACTTTAATATTTGTTTCTTATTTTGCATTACATTTTATTCTCAACTACCCTGAAAAATGTATAATTTCAATAAATTTATATTATTAGAGTTCATAATATGCATTGGTATTGAAACATACATATTTCCATTGGCTTGTTTTTATAATTGAAAAAAGTGCGCATCCTGTGAGAAAGAAAATTATGTTACTAAAAATGTTATTGAATTTTGTGTCGTTTTACATAAGTTTAATATCTTTATTTTTAATGATATTTTTTTATGATTTAAACTGAAAATACTCATCCTATTGTGAAGTGCTTTTTTGTGCGGATTTGTAGATATAACTTAGGCGACAGATGTTGTTAAATAAAATGTTATTGTAGCTTGTGTCCTTTTTCCAAAAGTTTAATTTTCCTATTTTTAATCTTGTTTTTAACGATTAAAAGAAAATCTACTTGTTCTCTCTAAAAATTATTACTAACAAATTTGTAGCTCTTTTTTTGATGAGCAACTTTTATCAATTGTTTGTCCAAAAATTAAACTTTTTATTTTTCAATGTTTTATTTTACGAATAAAACAAAAACCACGCATCCTATCTAGAAATAATTTCTAACAAATTTGTAGCTCTTTTTTGGGTGAACAACTTTTGTGTCATTATTTTTTTTCATAACTTCTGCCGTTTAACCAAAAATTTAATTTTTTTGAATTTTCAATGCTGTTTTTCGCGAAATTAAACAAAAACTTCGTGTCCTATCAAAAAGTGATTGGCAACAAATTTGTAGATCTTTTTTAAATGTATAATTGTTGTCTTGTCATCTTTTTTCGTATCATGTATAGTTCGACCGCAAAATGGAATTTTTTATTTGTCATTATTTTTTTGTGTGATTAAAAGTTGAATTTTCGATTTTTCGAAAAAATTCAAAAACTGTTATGACAACCTTGTAGGGTGTTCAAAAAGCAACGTTTTTCTCTTCTTGACTTTTTCTTCATATCGTGCGTTGTTTGGCTTTAAATTGTCATTTTAATTTTTTTTTAATTTTGTAAATGCTATAACTCTGGTCATTAGTTTTTTTTTGAAAAAAGTTATAAAAATACATTTTTCCAATGCTGCAAACAGCATAAAGTGATTTTTGACCCTAATGGCCAAATAAAAATATCTCCGGTGATTTTTGTTTGTAGGAAATGTTGATTTCCTTGCTTGCATGTTTAACGGATATTAAAACAAACCTTAAAATAAATATAACGATTTTATCTGCTACGATATGTTTCCTACGTTTGTTGTGAATTGAATTCCAACAACAATAGTTTAATCAAACGATCTCCCGTGATTTTTATTGTTAGTAATTCCAACACTTTTCCTAGTAGTCCGGGTAAAACTCATAAGAATGGGAGTAATCAATCATTGAATTATGCCAAATGAGACAATTCTATACTTGAAGTAAAATGAAGTAGTATAAATAAAGTATAGCTGAAGTATATCTAAAGTATATGTAAAGTATAGATGAAGTATTGGACATACTTTATCTATACTTCAGTATAGCTATAAACACTGTTAGAAGTAAATTCATGAAATTTCATGAAAATGTTAGTGAAGCTTTTTATACTACGGTTAGTGAAAAACTCATTGAAATTGCATGCAACACTAAAATTTAAATAGCCTTATTGAAATTTCAATGTAAGTTTTTAAACTATTTTAAGAGATAGTGTATTGCATTTTTTGTGAATGTTCATTAATATTCTATGGATATTCAATTTAAATAGTGACACATTTTTAAGAACAGTTCTCCAAACTTACTTCTTTCGAAATGACAAAGTAAAACCAATTTTGTACATGTAATTGCAAAAAATGTATAAATCGATAGAAAAAAATATCACATACAAAGCTTCTAAATTTAATTTCATGAATTATTTTTTAAATTTGGTTCATATTTTCATTTAGGTTTATTAAATTTAATGAAAAATGTTACTTTATTTGTAATGCATGTTCATAAAATTTACGTAAATCACAGTGAAATTTATTCAGCCACCAATAATATTTTATGTACAAGCAATTGAAACGGGTTTCAGTCAATTTTATGAAATTTCAATAACTTTTGCTTCAAAATTACGATTCGCGTCACTGAAAATTAATGAATATGGTCTCAAATTGCTTGGAAGGATGACATTTGAACATTTGTCAATTGAAAGTGTCAAATTGAGACATTTTTCAGTTGAAAGTGTCATATTCGGACATTTTTTAGTTGTACGGGTCAGAATTCGACAATTAAATCCAAGTTTGGACACTTTCAAATTGAAATGTTCTCAATTTGAATATCTGGATAAAATTTTTTCTTTTAATTCCTCAAAAAGAGCGATTAAGAGAAAATGATGAATAGCATCTTATGATTTTAACTATGCAATTTCAAAAACATTACTACAGCCCGGTTGAAATTAAATAATACAACATTTAATCATTTTGGTTTTCCAAATTGATTTAAAACTATATTAATGTTTTTAAAGAATTAGCAAAAATATTTTATCTTTTATTAACAAAAAATTCCATAATACTATAAGGGGTGGAGAAATTGAAATATAAAGAAAGGCAATGAATCGAAAGTTTTATAAGAATCTAAAAATATATAAATATATAAGCCTAAATGGTTTGCCTAATTAAATTCAGAAGAAAGTTTAAATAGATTGTTCAAAATTTCCAGATAAAAATGCTTAATTACACTTATTTGGTGCTATCATTGTTTCTATACCAAAAGGTTCATCACGTATTATTGGACATTACCTACACAATACATAAGAGTATACGTCGTATATATGATTTATATTTTTCTACACACTTTTCGTCATTCGTATTATTTAATATTGTCAGTGATATTCGTGAACTGGCCTGTTGACAAATATAAATTATTCGTGTGTAATTTGGATTTGCGAACGTTCTGTTTTATTTTACTTTCTTCTCTAACATAATTTACCCCCTTTTTTTTGCTTTTTCACATGCTATTTATAAATATTTGTAACAGGTCGGGCGGCCACCGTCCTGACCCCCCGGGGGTGGCACCCCTGATGTCTTGAGAAGTTGTAATTAAATTATTATTTAGGTGAAATATTTAATCTTAAAGTATTTATAATATAGAATCAAATAATTGAAGTTATTAACATTTTACTCATTTCAAAAATTGCTGATAATATTTTTTGATGTTATGAAAAGTATGATACGGCTATATATACCATAGCCATACTTTTCGTATACTTTAGAAATATTTTTCCTACACTTTAAAAATACTTTACATACTTCAGCTACACTTTACAGATATACGTACTTTAACCCTATTTTGACAAAACTTCAACTATACTTTAGCTATACTTTAGTTATACTGCAGCTATACTTCACAGATATACTTTAGCGAACCTTTCCCTATACTTCAACTAGACATCGATATACTTTAGCTATATTTAAGATATACATCAAATATACATGAAGTATGGGATAGTCTCATTTATCATACTGTTACTACACTCTCTGAGAAATCACTCCCATACGATTTTTCAGATGTTTTTCTAGATAGAACAAGTTTTTGAAAAAGATAAAATTTCAATAATAGACGCATTTTTCTATTAAAATAAATACCAAATTTGGAAGTTTGATAATTGTTCGAAATTACGAAAAAAATCTAGTTAGACAATTCCACAAGAAGGCATTTTTTGTACAATTGGTGCATGGTCATTTAAACGCTTTAAAAATTTCAAGAATTTTAAAAACTTCAAAACATATAAAAATTTGAACAATTAAACAAATTTACAGAATTTTAAAAAGTGTCAATATTTAAATTTTTGTGGTGATTTATAAGTTTACTATGAATTTCCAAAATACTGAAAAAATGACACTCGTCCAAAAAGTCCCACTTGAGCCCTTGGTACATAATGTGCTATTAAGGAGGTATACCAGTGAAATATTTAAAGGAATATTTGCTCATTTGTTCTCATTATTTTAAAATTAAATTATTACATCTAAAATATTTTCCATAAGATCTTTTGAAAATTTGTTATAAAATATAGTACAACTTATGAGAGCAACATTAATTTGAAACATGTTTAAGGAACAGTTTTTTATAATCCTTAATTTAATAATTATAAAAAATGTACAAAAATATATTTTTTTAGAATTATAAGTATTTAGAACCAGATAAACCTTTGTCAGTACCTTAACTCAATTTCCCAAGCCCTAAATATATTTTTGGATAAAATATAAATATTTAAATAACCATCAGAGAAATTTTTCAAACCATTAAATTTTATATGGGAAAAATCACCTCTTAGTAATACTAAATTTTGTATGGGAAAGAAGTGAAAATCCATTTAATAATGCTGGTAATGCTTGTCGGCCATTTCAACATTTTTCCAAATATGGTCATATCAAGTTTAGATTTTAAACACGATATTTATCACGACGTGAAACATTACTTAATCGAGATAATCGTCTCGTCTCGATCGTTTCTCGAGACTAATGATTGTTGATATTTTAGACTTATCCGATTATATCTCGAGAAAATCTCGACTTTATCTGAAAATGCTCAACAGCATGTATCACTAATTAGGTTAGATTTTGTAATTTACCACATATACATTTAATATTTTATTGAGCAAGGATTTACTGAAAATCAAAGTCAAACATGACACTTTTAGGTTAATATTTAAAGAAATCGAGATGAAATTAGGTTAATGTTGGTGAACAAAATGATAAAATAAACCGCTTCCTAAGATCTCAAAAGATATTAAGAGGAGACTAGGTAACACAGATGTTTCGATTAATTGTTTTTAAATTGAATTAATTCAAGTGAGTATGATTTATAAGTATCTGTAGCTCCACTTATATTGTATACATTTTAAAACTCGCAGAAACATAGATTTAATTAAAAAATCTCGAATGTGGAAAAATACCGAAAAAATACTTATCGAAAAATACATTTTCCGATAAATAAATATTCTTGAAATAAAACAAGACTACGGAATAATTTTATTACCGAAATTTTAAATTTCAGAAATTTTCAAAACACGAATGTTCAAATTACCAAAAATTGTAAATTTTTTCAATTACAAATTCCCGAAAAAAATGTAATGGTAACTACATTTGAGAATAAATGCCTCAAATAAAATAAAAGAGTATTCTAACAGAAAAAAGAGTTGAAAATTCGATAATTTACTATTTTTCGCGATTTGCAATTTCGGCAATTAACGATTCACGGGAATTTGAAAATTTTTAGAGTGAATATTTCCCACATAGCACACTTCCCGAAAAAACCTGGTCTTTTCTTGGGACTTGGTCCACGTGGCCTTAAGAAAAAGCCAGGTCGGTCCCAGGTTTAGACCTATGCTTAGACATAGGTTAAAACATAGGTTCATGTCCGCCTAAATTTCGTTATTGAAAAAAATTGAATTCATTTTTCCTTGAATTTTACAAAGAATGTAATATTGTTAACAAAAATAGTAATAGCTATAAATAATTGAATTATTTATTATTATTATTTGACAGCACAGCTATCAAAGAATTTAAAAACATCTAAAATATTTTACAATAATATTTCAGACTTCAAAAACAGCAAGCCGATGCAATGGCAAGCTCAATTCGTGGTCGC
>CAKNWT010283614.1:0-10682 GCA_932066315.1 Andricus coriarius | reverse complement strand
TCTTGAAAAATCGTCTTTTTGGTTTGAACAACCATCTTTTTTGTTGAAAATTCAACTATTTGGTTAAAAATTCAACTTTTCTGCTAAAAATTCGTCTCTTTTTCCTGAAAGTTCAAACATTTCGTTGTAAATGCTACTGTTTAGTTGAAAATAAATCAGTTTTGGTTAAGGATTCAATTATTTTCTTCAAAGTTCAACTATTGGGTTGATTTTTTTTTTTCTGGAATTAAAAAAGCCTTTCTTGGTTGAAAATTCGTCTTTTAGGTTTGAACATTCATCTCTGTTGGTTGCAAATTTTGTTGTCTGAAAATTAAACTATTTTTTCAAAACGCAATATACTTTGTCTTGAAATCTGAGGAATATGTTACCTATAATAATTTTTTTTCAAATAATTTATTTCCCTATGATTCCCCTATTCACGTGAAAAATCGCCCTATTTTCCCTGTTTTGAGAGCATTTTTGGCTCTGAAGTTAATATCTTTGCCAATATTTATCGCATATGGATTCCAAAAGCTAATTTTCTAATTTTTTTCAGATGACGGCAGAGTATTGAAGGCTTTGAATACAAAAGCGCCTGACTCTCGAAGCAGTCCTGGTGAAAATGTCATTAGCGACGTCCAAGTGCTCAAATATGGTGAGAACTATTTAAATAAATACTTTGCTTTTTAAGTAAGGCTCTGTTCTTCGAGAAAATTAAAATATCTTAATATTCGCTTCACTCCTGGATAAAAAAACTTAATTTTTTCTTTAAGGTGAAGCTGTGAAAGACCTGCAGGTCGTTCACCTAGCGGG
This sequence comes from Andricus coriarius, assembly GCA_932066315.1. Lineage (NCBI taxonomy): Eukaryota > Metazoa > Arthropoda > Insecta > Hymenoptera > Cynipidae > Andricus > Andricus coriarius. Next base: position 9,890 of record CAKNWT010283614.1, on the reverse strand, counting down.
AGAAGCCAGTAAATTAGTTGTGGTTGCCGACTCAGAAATTCGAGCCATTCCCTTACATCACTGTGATTCCCCGACTGCCAATTCCTGTACGGCCTGTGTTGCTCTACAAGATCCCCATTGCGCCTGGGATGCAACCACAAACCTCTGCGTAGCCGTGCCAACGAAACTGCACGTCAACGACGCCGAGAAAACGCTCTTCCAAGATATCGCAAATGGAAAGCACAAAGGGTGTGGATACGAACCTGGTAAGAAGCATTTTCGAATTCTTTATTTGGAATTCCTGTACATTTATCAATTTTTAAAGAAAATGATGCAGAGGATACTACCAAACTGAAACTTGCAACTCACTTGCCAGGCTTCCAACTGAAACTGTTCAATTTTAAATATCTCAATTTTAAAATTGATCCATATCTTCTAATTTATTTTCTATAGTAGAAGGGCAGGATGGGTTCTCATCTTGGATTCCTACCTTATCGAAATCGAGAGCGTTAAACAGCTCAAGTGTTTCATGTCCGTGCTAAGTTTCTAGAATGTTTTTGATGGCGTAAAAAACGTAATAGGGGAGTTTACACGCCGGTGGATAGCGCTGGCAGCTTTAGTCCAAAAAATTGCTTTTGTTATTCAAATTAATAATAAAAGTTTATAGTTTGTTCATAAAATAAGTTTAAAATGTGATTCATTAAGTTTAATAAGAAAAAAAATTAATATTCTAAGTACATTATTGTCTATTGATAGAACGTTAAGAAGTACAATTTTCAAAAGTTTTCTATTTTTTATGGCAAAAAATAACAAATCTTATAATTTCCATTTTTTATTGAAAATGTACCTTATTAATTGAAAAATCAACTATTTCTTGAAAAATGCATGTATTTTATTTAAAATTCTACTTTTTTGTTAGAAAATTAATCTTCTTTGTTAAAAATTCATCTTTTTGATTAAACATTCATTTCTTTGGTTTTAAAGTTAATTAATTTTTTGAAAATACGTTTTTTCCCTTAAAATCTCATCTTTTTTAGTTGAAATTCCTAGTATTTTTTTTATTTCACTTTTTGTTAAAAATTGATCTTTTTTAGTCCAAAATCAATTTCGTTAGTTGAAAATGAATTTTCTTTTTTATGAAAAAAAATATTGTTTTTTAACTTGAAATGTAGCTATTCTATTTTTTGTTGAAAATTTATCTTTTTGGTATTACATTCGTCTTTTTAGTAAAAAATTAATCTTCTTGGTTGAAAATTCATCTGTTTGGATGAAAATTGAATTTCTTTTTTTTAAATTCGTTGTTTTTTGGCTGAAAATTTTACTATCCCATTGTTGGTTCACAATTTATCCTTTTTAGTCGAAAATTCAACTATTTGGTGTGAAAAATACAAAAAAATTATGAAAACATGTACTTTGAAACGTTCTTTCAGTAACTGAAATATTTAATTTTTTCTTTTTAAACTGTAAGACTCACACTTTTACTTTGTTTTATAAATGAACTATAAACTTTTATTATAAATTTGCGTGCAAACAATTCTTCATTCATCCAATTAGTATTTTTGCTACCTAGCGGCTGTTAAACTTCCTTATTATGAGAAAAAATTTTCGCGTAAACGAAACTTTCTATTAATTTAGTACGGACACGGACCACTTAAGCTGTCGAACGGTCTCGATGTCAGTACGGTAGGAATCAAGGAGTAGAACCAGCACCCTTCTACTTTCGACAAAAATGAACATTTTTCTTTTTTGCTTTTATCTGCATCCTTTTCGCAACACACTGACTCTCTCTTCTTATTACTGCTGTACTTGCAATACAAAAAATTCCATGTACTCATTGCTTTCCGTCTGCTTTTTTGCATAAAACTTCCAAGAAACCTGAGATTTTTCAATATAAAACTGACTCTGCAAACAATTATATTTGCTAATAAGAAATAAGGCTAACAAGGTGTCGAGTTTTCATCCAGTTTTCCTATTATTTCCATTTTTTGCGCTTCCATTTCCGAGGATTCTGAAATACAATACTTACTTTTTGTTTCTAATCTGCACGCTTGTTGAAAATTTGCGTCTGTCAGTTCTGCTTTTGTGAACTTTGCTTTTGCTATCATCTCTCTGAAATATGTGTGAATTGGGCGTCCCTGTCAATTAGCGAATATTGCTTCAGAAATGGCGAAATCCGTACCACCAGCGATTCCGCCCCGAATCGGGCGTGGAGAGCAGCCCGACGAACGAGACAATGAAATTGTTATCGAGCTGGATCGAGATAATCAATACAGTCGTACGCAACCAAGAGCTAATGAGCCACAAGGTAATAATTTGTGTCTCCCTACAATTTTGCACAAGTTTTTTCACTGACACTAGTAATATTTTTTTTAAATGTTAATATTAAGTAGGAAGAAATATTAAAAATTTACCAAAAACTAATTTCAAGAAAGATAATATAAATGAAGATTTTAAAATTTTTAAGTTTTATCAAGAGTAGTCTTCAGTTGCAATTGAAGTGAAAAAATAAGCGAGTGAAATCGAGATTTTGAAAAATATTTAGAGTTAAAATAATATGAGACGTTAAAAAATATTTTTGTGCACTTTCCAGGCCTCGGACTCAATTCACTATGCACACTATTTGACAATATTTTTGTGCGATGACGCTATTTTGCTAATATTGTTAAAAAAGTGAAACGAAAGATGATGAAAAAGATGAATTCTCAACAACAAAAATGCAATAGTTGATTATTTAACCAAGAAATAAAGTTATTTCAACAAAATATTTGACTCATCTACCAAAATTTATTAATTTATTAATAAATTAATAAATTAAATTTTTTTTAATTAATAATTTATTAATCAAACCGTTGCTATTTTAACCAAATAGTTAACTTTTTAACACAAAAATGAATTTGCAACACAGAAGATTAATTTTTTTATAAAAAAATGAATTCCCAATAAAATACGTCAATTTTTAATCAAATAGTTCAATTTTCTACAAAATATATACATTTTTAACCAAATAGTTAACTTTTCAAGCAAGAAGATTAATTTTCTACCAAAAATACGATTTTTTAAACAAATTATATCGTTAGTCCAAATTTTAATTGATTAATTTTTAGTTTATATTTTTGGTTTCTAACAATTTTTAACTAAATAGTTGAATTTTCAAACTAAAAATATCAGTTTTTAACAAAAAATGGAGTAGTTAAATTTTTATTCAAGAAAATTAATTTTCAATTTGGAAAACGAATTTTGTACAAAATAGTTCAGTTTTGTATCAAATAGTTCAATTTTCTGCCAAATTGTCGAATTTTCAAGACAAATAGACAAATTTTCTACAAATTAGTTGAATTTTTAACCCGAGAATATTAGATTTCAACAAAATAGTTTAATTTTCGGTGAAAAAAAAAAATTAATTTTTAACCAAAGAAAAAAGTGCTTGTAAGTTTCAACCAAAGAGTTGAATTTTCAACCCAAAACGATGAATTTTCAACGAAAAATTTAATGGTTGATATGCCAACAAAAAAACATTGTAATTAAAAATTAAAAACAGTTGGCTTTAACCAAGAAAAACGGATTTTTAACCAAAACTTGAACCTTCAACTAAAACAGATTAATTTTCAACTAAACAGTTGTATTTTAAACTAAATAGTTAAATTTTCTACCAAATTGTTAAGTTTTCTACAAATCAGTTGATTTTTTAAGAAGAAAATTAAATTTCAACCGAAACATATTAAGTTTTTTAAAGACAGTTTAATTTTTAATAAAAACAATGACATTTCTACAGAAAGAGATTGAACAGTTGAATTTTTGAACACAAAAGTTAATAGTTGATATTTTAACAACAAAATAAATATTTTAATTTAAAGTACAAAAAAAAACAGATTGCATTGTTAACAAAAACATTGATTTTTTACTAAACAGACGAATTTTCAACAAAATACATAAATTTTTAATCAAATCGCTTAAATTTTCTACCAGATTGTTATATTTTCGAGCCAAAAATATGAATTTTCTACAATGCAGTTAAATTTTCAATAAAAAAGTTTGTTTTCAACCGAAACATATTCATTGTTAACCAAACAGTTGCAATTTTAACCAAAAAAGAAGAAACTTCTACAGCAAGAGATGAATTTTCAAACCAAAAAGATAAATGTTGAAATAGTTGGATTTTTAACGAAGAAATATGACTTTTCAACCAAAATTTTGAATTTTTAACAAAATAGTGGAATTTTGAACGAAATAATAACATTTTTAACCACAAAATATGAGATCTTATAATAATACACTTTTAAATTCGGACTAAACATAAGCTTTAATACTTGAAAAATTTAATGACCCTATTTTTTCAAAATTTTGACACTATTTACACTATTTTTTATCTCTAAAGTGAGTCCGAGGCCTGACTTTCGCTTTTTTCAAATTTAATCTCACTATTAGAGTTTTCAATCTGCTTTACATATTTTACTTTGAATATTGTTCAAAACCATAATTGATTTTATAATGAAGCATTTGTGTTGTGGATTTATCGATCGTATTTGCATATTCAGCTTCGCTCGCTTATACTGTTTAAATATTATCATATCCAAGCATTACGGTGAAAGGTATCAGTTTCATTCATCATTGGAACCATATTCGTATCGAAAATATCGCTAAAATTCTTCTCTCTATTTATTGTTTTGTTGCTAATTTGCCTTTGTAATGTGTGGTTAATGTTTTACTGATTCATACTAACACAATGGAATGTAGGAAATAAAATAAAAAATTACTATCCTTTGATATTACGTTTATTTCGTTAACTTTCAACTAAAATCAAATTTTAACTAGAAATATCCTTTCATAATCAAAGCTCTGAAATGTTTCATAATTTTCACAAAATTATATTTTAGTGTTTAAAGAAAAATATAGTTTAAAAAAATCTATTTTAAAATTATCCCAATTTTTACGATTCTTGAAATTAATTTTGGAACGCTTTCTTTCCACTTGTTCAACTTGATTTCTTTACAATTAAAATCGAGAGAAATTAACCCTGGGATCCTATTCTTGTCCATTTCAAATAATAACAAAATGTGTAGAATTTTCTTTAAAAAAAAAGTGAAAATGCTAAAATTAATCGAATTGTTTGAGCTGAGGGGAAAAATTGTGAGCAGGCATCCGAAAAATGTAAAAGAAAAACTTTTAAAAACGGTCAACATCTTCTGTTCTCTTTTTTATTTGAAAATTTAAAAAAATTCCCTGATTACAATTTTTGTGAAAATGTGCGAAAGGAATGTTTTTTTTTAGATTGAGTCATACACACACATTTTCGAAAAAGTTAAATATATGAAAACTGAAATTTCTTTAGCTTGAAACAAAGAAACATGTTATCATTTTGCTTTTTCGGAAAAAAAAATTTCATGAATTAGAAATTTTGAGATTTTAAATTTTTTGTGATTTTGGAATAACTCTTGTGTGTAATCCAAAAAATATGTTTTTTGCACATTTTAAACCAATTCTAAAATAGGCTAAAAACCTGTTCTTCATTTTATAATTTTTTATTATTATTCACTAGCAAAAATTGCAAATATGAAAAATTAGCCATGATTTTTTATCCATTAGACAAATTGGTTTAAATATTAAAAATTTGGAATTTTTAAATCAAAAAAGAGAACAAAAGATATTAGCCGATTTCAAGAACAGTTTTTTTTTACTTATTTCGGATATCAACCCACAAATTGTTTTCCACAGCTCAAACGATTTGATTAATTTCAGTATTTTCACTCCGCCCTAATATATATCTTTATTTGTATATTTTTCAAAAGGAGTGGGCATTTTTAATTTTACTAACTATTGGACTACATGAAAATTGTAAATCATTATTTTCGACTCTTGAAACTCATAATCTGGTATTTTTTGTTTTTAATCCAAAATTCCAGTTTAATTTATTTAAAAATAAATTAAACTGGAATTCATCTTTCAATCCTTTCTGGAAATTTTTTTACAAAGAACTACGAAAAGCTACAACCATGCTTATACGAACATACAAGTAAATACAATAAATTACAAAACTACAGGAAATTAGAACGTTTGTCTATTATTTGAACAAATTTGGTACTTGTTTGTATTTTTTTTGTGTATAATGTATTTTATTGTACTTTAAATATTTTACAAGCAAGTATGCAAGAATTTGTCATTTTTACAACCAAGAAATTATTCTTTTTCAACCTAGGATTATAAAATATTTAAAGTACTGATAGGAGGTAATTTTATGTTGAACTGTGCAAGTGATTCCTATTACACACCAGCTTTTACGTTTAAACTATGTAGTATTAAGATGCACTAATTTCTAAAATAGAAAAAAGTTTCAGTTTCAAAGCTTTAACTAAAACTTTTTAACTTGTTTTTAGATTTTACAGAGATTCATAATTTAAATGCTTCTTATCCTATGTCGAAAAATAAACAAATATTTTAATGCAAAAACTTAAATTCTTTCAATTTCTTGTTGAATAGTACAACTACAATAAAATACAACAATATACAACAAAGCTCGCAACAAAGTACATAAATGTACAAAATTTGACTGAAAAATAGACAAAAGTTCTACTTTACAAAAACAAAATCTTCCCCAACAAAGTGCCCCTTTCCAACCACAATTTTCTATGTTCCAGGTGTGGTAGTAACTCCAGTTGTGTATTCCGCACACACCTTAACTGGAGCTTTGATAGGAACCTGCTTCTTTTCCCTCATAGCGGGGTTTGCCTCTGGGTTTTGGTTTTCGCAAAGGTTGCGGAGTGCACCCTATCCCGATCCTCCTGAGCAGAGGCAGCAATTGAATCGCCTCACGGAAAACACCGAGTCACCCGGCTACAACAACAAGTCCATAAACCTCGTTCTGAACGTCCCCCCGAAAAATCCCAACGGGAAGAATGCCAATTCGTCCGCGGAGAACAAGCCTATGCAGAAGGTAAAGAAAACGTATATATGATACAGAAGACGACAAGCCGTCTGAGGCTTGCCCCCCGACCCAGAGGGTTCCAGTTCCTCCGACATGTCGTATTCCGAAAACCCCTACGACCAATACAACGGGGAATCCGAGAAGCTCAGGTCCAGGAACGATCTGACACCCTGCACCATCTCTGGAAGCAGTTCAGAAAACAACCTCTACGCCAGTGCTGAAGTCGAACCTTCACTCAACAAAGGTTACAGTTCCGAAGTCAACCTGGACTCCATGCACCTGCAAATGGGTCAAATTGCCTATCAGCAACAATACAAAGCCAGCTTGAGGCGAAAGTGTAAAGAGGGCGGTCTCTCTCAGGAAATATATTCCAAACTAAATCGCCCGATCGCTGACGATACGGCCAGAAATTACTCGAACCAGAAACTGGAACTGCTGGACTTTTATGAAGAAAGTCCCTCGCGGAGCGTCGCACTCGAGCAGCCGGATTTTCGAGAAATGCGTGAGCACTACATGGTGCCCACCCACGACCCCAGTCGAGTCAGCAAGAAATCCCTCTCGCTTTTCAACCCCCAGTTTCTTCCCAATTTTAACGATATGATCATGTACGTGGCGCAAGGTGACGGCAAGGACAGTCGTCAATTTTATCCCAACAATACACGTCTGCAGGAAAATTTGGATTTTATGAAACCCAGTGGGTATAGAACTGATGTGCATGGATCACGCTCTCATAATGCTGATCCGCAAGCGTGTTTAAGCTTGTATCCGCAAAATTCGGCTCATTGTCAGGAGGTGACTAATGAAGATATCTTCATTTTGAAGAGGGAACTCAGAGAAAGCACGTGGAAAGACAAGTATGATTTGAGAGACTGTGCGTCTTAGTCTTTGGTGAAATCGTCTTCTCTTCAGCCTTAAAAATTGTAAATCAGTCTTCTAAGATATGAAATTTGTTGTAGGCCTTCAACTCCGGCGAAAAAAATTCTGACTTTTTAATCAAGTTTTGGAAATGTTAAAAATTGGAATGTATTGTACTAGGAACTTGGATTTGTTTCGCCGGAGAAGGAAGTAGGAATGTGTTTTCTATTCGCTTGAGACAGAAAGCATGGCGTGTGAGCAGGTAAATGCGAGCAGAATTATCTATGTTGTTCATTAAAAAGTTTTCAGAGAGTAAAAATCACGAAAGACGTTTGTTATCTAAAATATTTAGACTATTTTTTAAACCAAATTTTGATATTCTAAATGCAAGAGAGAGCGACCCTTCTTTTTGATGTATTGCGTTTGTTCAAGACAAATTTTAGAATTTTACATTCGCCTGGATCGTTTAGGGTCAATGCTTTAATTTTGAAATCCAAGCCCTCGGACGAAAAAGATTATTTATTAGGGGCAAAATTTGGCAATAATAACCTATATTTCAGGGCGTAAAATGTCCTAAACTTAAATATTAAATCTGGAATTATTTGTTAATAATTAATTGACTGGTACAATATTGTGCCTTTTGAATTCTGTAAATTCATTGTATTTTGCAGATTCAGAGTTTTAAGATCAAATGACGTTGTTAATTAAACAAAATGTTAATTTTTTACGAAATTTCTTTACGTATAATTCTTTGCGTTGGAGGGCTTGGATTTTGAAATCGAGAGAGGGTTCTAAAATTCTCGAGAATTTAAATTCGGTGCCTATTGAAAATCAACATTTTTTTATTCTTGAAATCCCTCAATTTTCCTCCTTTTTGTGAAGAAATGATTTTATATTTTTAATTTATTTTGACAATTTTATTTAAGGTTCAGATTAAACTTTTTTCCAATTTTATTGCAGAATAAGTCTAAATTTCTATAAAAATAAAAGACAAAACAAAACATAATTAATTATAGTTTCTATACAGCTAAGTAGTAATAGAATTTAACAGATTTATATATGGTGAAAAAGTTGTTCAGAAATGCACAATTATATTTTAATGGTAATTATAGTAATTATAAAATAATGTATGTCTACAATTTAGGTGAAAAAAGTATAAGAAAGCGAATCATTGTTAATGGCGATGAATTGACAATAATTCACTTTCTTGCGCCCTTTCCATTTAAATTAGAGGTAAAGCCCATTTTTGAAAGAATTTTTTATTTTCAAATTTCTACGTTATGAAAAACAAAAACTGGAAAAAATAGTATTTTTTACCTAAAACGTAGCGGGAACTTGAATAAATTTTTTACAGTAAAGTAAACCATAGGGAATCCAATATAATTTATTAAAATTCTCATAAGGGAGAGTCCATTAATTACGTAATTATTTTTAGAGGGAGTCCAGATCATTTCTTACGTAAGTTTCCTCTCTAATAATTTTTTTTAAATATGCTAATTCAAACCTATTTTGGCTGTTAAAAATTCTGCAATCCTTTAAAAAATATCGTGAATTCTTTTGAAAATTTTGTAAGTCCCTTCAAGCTTTCTAAATTATGTGAATATTTCTTGAAACCCTATAAAGTCCATGGATTTCGTACATAATATCTTGAAATCCTTTTAAAATAATAAAGCTCCCTGAAAATTCCTTTAAAAATTCTTTAAATGCGGTAAAAATCCCTTGAAATTCTCTGAGATTCCGTGAAATTTTTTAAATCCGTTAAAAATATTTTAAAATCGGTTAAAATCCTGGAAATTCTGTGAAAGGTTTCGAAATATTACGAGTTACCGTGAAAGCTTTGAAATTCCTTTAAAGTTCATTGAAATCATACGAAATTCTGTAAAATCTGGGTAGATATCCTTTAGAATGTTTTTAAATCTCTTAAAATTCTTTTAAATCTCTTAGAATCTTTGAAAATCTTTTGAAATCGCGTGAAATCTTATAGCTTATACAATCCCTTTGAATCTTTAAAATCCCATCAAATCCTTCAAAATTCCTGAAAATACTTCGGTATCTCTTGAAATCATTTAAAATCCCGTGGAATATTTTGAAATCGTATCAAATCTCTTTAAATCTTTAAAATCTCATTAAAATCCCC
>CAKNWT010283607.1:0-13442 GCA_932066315.1 Andricus coriarius | reverse complement strand
TTTTTTCGTTTCACATTCCTTTGATGCAGGGCTCACCACTTTCAGCAGGTGCTGACTGACACGACAAGTGCATGACTGCCACCATTTTTTTCTGTAATTTTTTACTTCGGTTTCCAGGAATCCTGGAAAGGGTTACGGTCGTTACGGTCACGGCTCGTTGCGGCTCATTCTTCACACGGAAGGGTCTGATTTTTTTCTACTTGAATTCACAGTATATTACATTTTTTCATTTCAAACTGTTATTTACCGTGAAGGATTAGGGACCAGTCGAACGACAAGATATATGACGGCCTGTTTCCTGGTCTGTTTGACCTAGTCTCGCGACTGCCACTGCCAGTATTTGCAGTCACTGACTGCCTTTTGGTGAGCCCTGCATTGATGTATCAGATCGATATTTTCTTTTATTTCAGGCCATCTTATTAATAAATTCAATTAGTTCCTTCTTCATTATATTTCGCAGTGTATATCATTAAGCTATTTCCCTTTCCTCGAGCCTCTAGGGGTAAGCGTGACACTACCCGATTCGGGTAGTGTTTTTTAGGTGGATTTGTAGTAAATGGGCTCACTAGTGATTCTGTTAATCCACATATAGCGTTCGAATTTTAAGATAGTAGGTTTAAAAGATTCAAAGTAGGGTCAACATCAAGGAAGAGAAGTTTTATAGCTAGGAGTAAATACCTTAAAGTAGGGGCTATAAGTTTAAAAAGCGTCAAAGCAGGGCCTGTAGCTTCAAATGGAGTCAAAGTAGGTTCTGAGGTTTCATTCTGTAGGAGTAAATACCTTAAAATAGGGGCTATAAGTTTAAATAGCGTCAAAGCAGGGTCTAAATTTCGACTCGGGTAGGGTTCTAGTTTTGTCCCTATACTTCCCCTCAAATGACCGATGTCCGGTAAAACTTACGTTATAACTGGACTTACCACATTACGATGAACTGGCTAATTATTTTTGACATAATATTTACTCACAAATCACATTTCTCGCATCAACTTGGTAGTTGCGGGCGTATACTTTAAACAATAAATATTACAAACAATAGAGTAGCCTCGGATTAGATTGAAACTTTGGTTGACGAAAGGCATGTATCCAGGAAAGTTTCAGGCGATGAATGGAGACTGGGTGTTTGGAATGCTAGAGATGTAAATGATCTTAAAGAAAGACAATTACAAGAAAAAATGCACGTAAGGAAAATTTATGTGTACCTGAAACAAAGAAAAAGGTATGTGCGACAGAAAAGTAATTGAAAATGGGGAGTTAAAAAACGGACTCGAACAATGGTCAAGAGTAGATAGTGAATTACATGCTAGCCAAGGAATCGGTCTGATCATGAATGAGAGAGCAAAACTGGATATCAAGGAGCATAAATTAATGTCTACCAGATTGTTGCGGGTTAGAATGAAAGTGGGAATCAGAAGATTATTCATCATAGCGTGCTACGCTCAAGTTGATGGTGAAAGGAGTGAAGTAAAAACGCCTTCTGAGAAACTTTAAACGATACTACATATATATTATAGTAAATGGATGGCTCATAAAAAAATAACAAAATATTTGTAGGTAGGTATATATGCGAGTGTAAGTGTAAATGGACAACTGGGTGACTGGTTTGATATTATGCAAGATGTTAGGCAAGGATGCGTTATATTTTCTTGACTGTTTATTATATTCATGGATAAGTGCCTAAGAATGACCCTTTTCGATGAAAAAGGTGTGGATGAACATAACAAATAAAGATAAAATTGCAATATATAATTCTGTACTTGCACCCCTGTGCTGTACGGTAGCGAGACCTGGACCTACCAAGAAAAGGATAAGAGTAAAGTTAACGCGGTTGGCATGAAATTCTTGCGGAAATTCTTCGTCTGCCCAGAGGCAAACCGAGGAAAGAATGGTGGAAATGTGTGAACGAGATATTAAGGCGAAAAAATTTAAAAAGCCATAGAAACACAAGAGCATGCATGACAAGTTGCATGTACGTAAATGAAGTTAATGTTGTATGTCAGGAGAGGAAAGTGCGGAAAAAAATAATCTACAAGAAATTTGTGATGAAGAGTGTCAGCGGATTGAGAAACGCCTGAAACGAAAAACCTTGGCCACTAATGGGCCCGAATGGAGAACTTCACTTAGTGGATGTGATTAGAGTAATGATTATGGATCATACTATAGGATTATCAGTAAGTTTGCGTATTGTTGTATGATCTATGACACATTATGACTTTGTGAAGCTCTTAGCCTGGAGTGATTGCTAGAGAGATTGTTCAGCGACCTGTGTCGAAGCAGTGTTGCGAAACGAACGTGTTATTTAAATAAGCAACACGAAAATTTTACACCCAGAAAAAAGTTCTTATTAAATTGAAGAAAACATTTTTTTGACTACGTTTTTTTGATTCAAAAAATAAATATATTTATATTGAAAGAAAATTTCTTTGGTTTTAATAAATGACGTCACGCAGTTTCTTCAATTTAAATAAATTATTTGTTTAAATGTTTTTTTGATTTAAAACAAAATCCTTTTGACTGAAAAAAATTACTAAGTTAAATGAAAGAAATAATTTCTTTAGAGTAATTAATTTGAAATAATGAAATTATTTCTTGGAATTGAAGAAAGATTTTCTTAATCTACATTATTAATGCGCCACGCGATTGCGTAGAACAAACGAGTTTTAATATTTTACGTTGCCGCGCTATTCGTGAACACGTGTTGTCATAGTTTTGGGCTTTGGGAAGACGCGTAGTTGAGCCGGCTCGAAAAGTTGATTGAAATCTGTACCCAGTGGGCAAAAAAATTAAGGATGTCCTAGAGACGTCTTCGGGACGTCCCTAAGACGTCTTTTGGAACATGTCTTTCGGACATCCTAGGGATGCTCTTAAGACGTCTAATGTCAGTCCGAAAGATGTCCCGAGAACGTCCCATGTCTTTCAGACGTCTTTAGGGCATCTTTAGGACATTAGACGTCTCAGAGACGTTGTTTGGACTGACATTGGACGTCCTAGGAACGTCCCAAGGACGTGCTTGGGATGTTCATAGTTTTGTGCCTACTGGGTAGTCACTGTAGAAAATGTGTGATAAGGAAGTGTGTGACATCCTAGCTTCATGGGAATTAGCAGATACGATAACAGCTTTCTACCGTAAGTATATACTATATGCTTTTATTTTATACGCTTTATACTGCATGACCTGACCCCATTTTTATATGTAAATTTTTTATACCTCTGTGCACAATTTCAATATAAACTTTCTTTTTGTCTTAAATTTTCGTTGAAAATGATTGAAAAAATAATCCCGTGTGAAGAAAACCGAAAAAATCTTATAGAAAAGTTATCCTTTTATCAAGGATTAAATCTTGAAACGATTCCCATCCGACGGTTAACTTACAGTTAAGGAGAAATAAAAGTTATAAAAACTTTATTAGTATATAAAAACTTTATTAAAATATATATAATGCATGTATGCATGGCTAAGTTTCACCGTGTTCTGTGTTCCAATACAATAATTTGAGCAAAAAAATTCGTCCTAATTTACTTGTAATTCATCATTGAATTTAAAGAAAATATATATTTATTTTGAACTAACGTATTCTTTTGTTTTAACCAAAACGGTTATTTCATTTAAAGAAATATAAAGGTAAAATGAAAAATGATATTTCTTTAATTTGAAGAAATTTTTCATTTCAATCAATGAAATATTTCTTTAATTTAAAGAAATCTTTGGTTTGAAGCAAAGACATATTTCTTTAATCTAAAGAAATCTTTGTTTTGAAGCAAAGAAATATTTCTTTAATTTAAAGAAATCTTTGGGTTGAAGCAAAGAAATATTTCTTTAATTTAAATAAATTGTCTCTTTAATTTAACGAAATATTTCTTCAAATCAAACAAAATAATTTAACAAAAAAATTTCTTTGACCGTATATCAATACTAGAATTTCTTTGATTTGAAGAAAGTTTCTTTGAATCAAATAAACTTTTTTTTGGGTGTAGAATGATCTAAAAATGTATACCTCTTCTTATACTTCATACACTTCCTTTTCTTACTTTTTTCATATGAATTTCTTGATCTCCAGCAGTATAACGAGGCTAAACCCGAGTGAGTTACGCTTACGCCAAAAGATATATGGCTTAATGATATAATAATAATATTAATAATAATAATTAAAGGGTCAAAAATCAAAAGGGCGTCGCCCTCACTTTTTTCGAAATCCGTTTTCTTTTACGAAAAAAATTCTTCAGGAATATGCCCTCATTTGGGTATATATAACACATTTTTAGTTACATGCGAAATATTTGTTATAAAATTTCAAAAAATGAAATTCCCATTGTTCCCATTGAAAACATGGGAACGTTTTTTTGACGTCGCAACAATGAGACTAAATAAAAAAAATAATGACAGAACTTCCGTTTTTGTAATCAGAACAGGAAGCAAGCAACTGTTACACATCTAAAACAGATTACAGATCATTAAAGCAATCGAACATTCGCTTAGTCTGTATATCATCTGACATCATATTTGATAACTCGTTTTTATTATTTCTCTTCTATACAATTAATTTCATTCAGTAGTGTTTCACAGTAACTTTAACGACTTTATGAAAAAAACCTGTGAATATAATTTTAAAAATTCCTTTGAGAGGAATCATCCAACCAGTGCAGCTTATCGATATATGAAGATTGTGATATCAAGATCAGAAATTAATTATTATAATAAATATTACTCTCTACTTATGTCTATTATGATATGTACACAAAAATAAAACAATGGTGTAGGTCTTACGCGATATGGAAAAAAGGCAGGAGAAGAAAAGCGTTGCTTTTTGAAAATCCAACAAGATTAATATAACAACTTTTTGAATTTTGTTGGAAAATCGAAAATTGAAATTTTGATCGCACAGAAAAATAATAAAAATTCAACAAATATTTCGGGATCGGAATATCTCTATAATGAAATTGGACGACAGCAGTTACCAATAATCCCAGCAGTTCCTTTAAATTTGCTTGACCTAATCATATTTTTCATAGGATTTGTTGGAAATTTGGCGACTTTCATGATTACTGTGAAAAATTCTTTGATGCAAAATTCGACCAGTTATTATCTGTTCAGTCTTGCACTGTAAAAACTAGAGATCTCTTTTTTTGTGGCATCATTTTTGTCGTGTCTTGTTTTTGAATAGGATAACTTCATGCTGTTATTTTCAATGCAAAACAAACGATTCAGGAATCCCATCAGTGGTCTCATTTTAGTACCACTCGAGACTGTTTTTTCTGAGTCTTATTGTAATACCTGAAACTAGCCCTGAAATAATCATTTATTTTTACAGCGTGCAGTATCTGATCTCATTGTAGTGATATTAGGTAAATAAATAATCAGTTTTTCATCAATTACATATTATAATATACGATTTTCTGTGTTTGTTAATATTTCTATGATATACATATTTCAGGTATGCCTATCGATTTTATAGAAATCTGCCTTCGATATCCTTGGAAGCTATGAATTTTTGGGTGCAAACTTGCACATTACATTTCGGAATTGTAAGTGACAATAAAGTACAATTTTTCAGGGTATCCAGTCCTTGCGTTGGAGAGGGTTCGAAGGGGATTTTTACATTTTAGTATTACTATATTAACCAAAAAGTGAATAGTAGCTCAAAATATTAAAATTTAAGCTTTCAAAATCGCAAAAATTTTAGAATTTGAAGTGTCCAAAACTGAACTTTAAATTGAAAAGTATTTAAAGATCGATTTTGAGAATTCTTAATCTTATGCGTTATAAAACTTTTATATTGAACGTAGTTACTGTTCGCGTCCTTTACGCTCACGTATTGTGTGCGGGATCTTGGAGTTTGAACCTTGAGTTTGGTGCCTAGGAAAAAGGGACACATGCATGGTCCTCCCTTAATGAGTGGGATAAGTGCGCGCTAGAGAGGGGGAGAGATACCCCAACGGATCAGTATCGAACGGAGATTTGAGGCCTGCAGACGTTAGAAGGTTCGAGATTGCGACTGCCTGCGGTGTGTGACAGGTGTGGATACTCTGTACGTGATGGTGATGTGCTCTTAATTTGTTGACCATGGAATGTGCTCTTAATTTGTTGACCAAGTGATGTGCTCTTGATTTGTTGAACAAGTGATGTGGTCTTGATTTGTCGACCGAGTGATGTTCTCTTTATTTGTTGACCCGGTGATTCTCTGTTGAATGGTTGAGAGTGATGAGGATTAACTCTTCGAGATTGGCAAGGTGTTGCCTGTGATGTACCGTTCATTTGGTTATGCTTGCGAGGTCTGCAACTTCGAGGATAAGGTCAGAGAGATCTCTCTTAGGCTTAAGTTCACAACAATGTGTATGCTATTTTTAAGTTGAATTGTACTCTCTGTTAATTTTGAGTGTTAGATTGATTTGAATAAATGTGCTTTGTCTCATCCGCTTGCCCAGGCTTTTCCCTCAAACCGTGAGGGTTTTTACGCCTAGGCAAGTCGTTGTTGAAGGTTGTTGATCCGCGAAGATTGCTGCATTTTCATTTCTAGGAACCCGACTACTCATTCCTTCCGAATTCCTCTTATAAAATATTAGAAAAGGTTATAACAATACAAACAGTTACATAAGAAAAAAATTAACTAAATAATTAACTTAAAATTAACTAAATAATTTAGAATTCAATGTGCTTAATCAAATTAGAATTATTTAATATTTTAAAATTTTAAATTAAGCGCTTATCCCTAAAATTTGCCATTTTTTAATGATTTAATACGAAGGTACTCCAGTATGAATATATTATAAACGATTTCAATTTCAACTTGTTTATTTTTTTAAATTTGGAATTAAAATTCTTATTATTTTAACATTCTATTTGCAATATTCAATTCTAACTCTTGAATTTTAAATGTAAACATTAATTTAAAAAAATCTTTTGATAAATAATGATTCAAGATTTTTAGCTACAAAATAAATAACAATTGTTATAAGCAGATTGTTAAATAAATACCCAACTGTAAATGTTTTATACTTGAGTATGTGCTTTTATTACTCAAACTGTTCTAATAGTACCTCAGCACTGATAACGTAAGAAAAAATTTGAGCGAAAATTTAACAATTATTATTGTTAATAACACATTGTTTAAATAAATGACACAAATAAATATTTCTTCGTGAAAAAAAAACATTTTTTAAAGATAAAATAGGGAGGTGTTTAGAAGCAATATAAAGATATAGAAGGCGGGTGGACTATGTTACGGGATATCATTGTTAAAACTGCGACCGAAGTGTGTGGTACTGCTGTGGAAGGAAGAAAGTCTGGTGATGCGTGGTGGAATGATGAAATTCAGACAGCCTTTCAAGAAAAAAAAACGTATAAGGTCTTAGCGATGAGGAGAGAAATATACTTGAAAATGATTACAGACTCAAATAGAGGAAAGTTAAACGACTAGTCAAGGAAAGTAAAGATAAAATCAGAACAGAAAAAGAGAAGAAAATACGAAACGACTTTGAAGGAACCATGAAAATATTATTTAAAGAGATGAAGGGAAGCAAAAGTACAGTTTGTCAGCATGAGAAACAGCAAAGGTGAAATGCTATATGATACAGACGGGATAGTAGACGCTTTAAAAGAATCTTTTCAATAATTATTAGGAGGTGAAACCATAGGGCAACATAACTGGGACATAGAACATAATGCATTAGAAAACGCAATTGAGAAAGTCTGTGTCACTGAGGTTAGAGACATAATTATGAACTGAGAAAACGGTAAGGCGGCTGGTATACACAACATTAGTACTGAAATGCTTCAATACGGTGGCGAGTACATACCTCACAGGTTGTGCGAATTGATAAATTTATGTATCGAGATGGCAGAAGTACCAGACGATTGGAGAAAAGCGATTATCGCACCAATATACAAAAGAAAGGGAGATAAAAGCAACTGCAATAATTACAGAGGTATCAGGTTATTAAGTATCGTGAGTAAAATATATTCAAAAATATTTATTCGTAGGGTAATGAAAATAGCAGAAGAAGAAAAGATATGGAAAGTCAAAAGTGGATTTATGCCAGGAAGATCATGTACAGATCAAACATTTATCTTATGACAGATCACAGAAAAAAGGTTGAGAATAGGAAAGGAAGTTTTCTGTGCATTTGTTGACCTGGAAAAAGAATTTGACAAGGTAAATAGAAATAAACGTTGGGAAGTCTTCAAACAGTACGGAGTCAATGGATGGCTCCTACAGGCAATAAAAACAATATATGCACGTAGTAAAGCGAGTGTAAGGGTGAATAGGAAATTTAGTGACTGGTACGATATTATGCAAGGCGTGACACAAGGATGCGTTATGTCATCATGGCTATTTATCATATTTATGGATAAGAGTCTAAGAATGGCCCTCTTCGACGAAGAAGGTGTAGATCTCGAGACAGTAAGGGTACGTGGGTTAGCTTTCGCAGATGCCAAGATTGTTATGGCAGAATCAATCAAGGACTTGCAAAGAATGTTGAATAAACTGAATACAAGCATGAAGAACATGGGCCTCAAAATTACCGTAAATAAAACAAAAATCATGGTGTTTGAAGGAAAAATTAAGGTTATCGGTAGAGCAGGGTTCATTCTCAGAAGTAAAAACATATCAAAAAAAGATAAAATGGCAATACATAATTCTATATTTGTACAAGAGAGACACTAGTTGACATATTGGGGAAGAAACCAGTTAAGATGGTTCGGACATGTTAAAAGAATGAAAGATGAACGAATGAATGAAAGATGAATTCTAGATCAATCTAAAAAATCTATACCCCCTAACTCACATTACTCCTTTCCTCACCGAGCGAGTCACGCCTACCCCGAAAGTGAAATGGCTTAATGGTATAATAATAATGAAAGCTGTTGGAAAGCTATTTATTCTTAATATCTAATGTACATCCGATTCAAAGTTATAATTTTTATGAAGAACTTGTTAACAATTTTCACAAATTCTGCATCATCACTAGGAACGAAGCAACTTCTTGTATCGCCTTTATGTAATAGCATCCTGATATTGGCATCGGTAAACGTAACATGACGCCGAGGTGCTAGCTGAGAAATCTTAGATTGCCGCGCTGAAAGTCTTAAGAGATTTCTTTGAGGAACTATCTTGGAATTCTTTCGATCGACCTTTGAACCTTTTATCACCCACCAGTACCGGCTTGCGAAGTTTCACAAAAAATGTTGTATTCCGTAAATATAAGAAGAACTTTATTCATATTAGGAATACTACAGAACTGTATCTGGCATGTTTGTTGGCGTTTTCGAGACTTATCGTGTGCTACCCTGGGATTCATATAAATAATAACACAATGTTTTCCAGGAACACAAACTATATTTTGAACATCATTAGCCAACATTACAATTGTTCACACAGAGGTCCGAATCCATATACAGGGTGTTTTTTTTAACTTGAGACATCGAAATATCTCAAGAAATACGCATCCTATGAAAAAATATCCGTCATAAAAACTTTTTATTTTCGAGGGGCAAAAACGACTTTGAACAAATTCACCCCGCCCGCCCCCTCAGGAGGCAGGGAGAGGGGTAACATAGTAATTTCACATGTGGACCCCAATTTTTTATCACAGATTCAGATTCTTCTTCATGAAATACATAAGTTTTATTCAAAAAATTTTTTTCGAAATAAAAAGTTTTCATTACCGATATTTTGTTCATAGGATGCGTATGATTTTAAGATATTTCGATGTCTCAAGTTGAAAAAACACCCTGTATAACGTTCAGTACCGACCGACCCTGCCCCTCCGGATTCTCCTTTTATACTGCCTGGCCCACTAGTCACCTCCCGCCGTCTCGGCCCCCTCCATCACGGGTTCCCACAATCCCTCCTTTTTTTCAACTTGAGTGGTTGGACTTTTGGCACCAAAAAGTCATCCCTGTCTTGGTACTTCCACTGGGTTCTTCTTTCAGGTGCCTGATGGACCCCGATGTCTTCAGATGATCTGGCAGTTGACGATGGATTCTCTGAAGTTCGAACTGGGACCTCGGGTAGCTTTTTCACATGTAATGTGTGTCTTTTGTATATTTTGCCATCTTTCATTAATTTAACTTCATTGCCGTTCCTCTCTATCACTTCGTACTCCTCGTTTCTAAACCTGCTCTCCAATTTATTTGAGGCTGTCATATTTTGGACTATGACTTTGTCTCCTGACTCTATATAACTACTTCTAGATCCTCTGCCTCTGTCTTCTCTTTCCTTTCCTTTTTGTTTGTTACATATGAATGAGTTCGATGTTGTGGTTCTTGGATGATGCTGTTGACTTCAGGAACTTAATTTCCTGGTATCTGGAACAGTAGTCGATGATCACTAGTACCATATCTTTGTTTGGTAATAAGCCCAATAAATCCATGGCGAGACATAGCCACGGTCCCTCCGGAAACTTGTGCCTGCTCATTGGTGGTGGTTTGTTGGGTTGCGAGACTGGCAAACAATCCCGGCAATTTTTCACAAATTGTTCTGCTTGCCTATCAATCATTGGCCACCAAACTTTTGCTCGCAAACGTCTCTTCATGACCGTTTGCCCTGGATGTCCTTCATGTGCTAACTCCAATATGTCCTTTGTAAGGGACTGTGATATCACATTTTTGTTTCCTCTTAAAATCACAGAGCCCATCTTTTTCCATTTTACTTTCTGAGACGACCTGTGAAATTCGTATAGCTTTAGGAATGCTTCTTGCGACAATTATGAAAATATGTTGTATATAACTTTAATTTTGAAATTTTGCTTTCTGAGTAACCATCTTTCGATGCGTGCAGGTGGTTTTGATGTAGGCTTAACCAGTTAGCTGGTAGGCTCAAAATCGACGTTATGTGCCAAAACTGGTAGAAGCAAATAATTCCGTATTCATCATGAAAGTTCATTTCCTATGGGGTTTTCAGGTCGATGATGACGAATCCGGGGTCCGAATTGAGAAAATCATAACGGCGGATTCAATATGGTGGATCCAATATGGCGGACTAAAATTCAAAAAACACGTGACTTGAATGAAAGGCAGTACTAACAAGTTTGTTAAGTCGCTGATGACACTTCTACTATATTATCAGCAATTTTTAATTTTTTCAATGTTGACTCCGGATTCGTCATCAGCGACCAAAAAAACCACCTAGTACTGACTTTTATTCAAATCACGTGACTTTCGCATTTGAGTTCGCCATATTGAATCCGCCGTTTTGAATTTCTCAATTTTGATCCCGGATTCGTCATCAGAGACCACAAAAACTACGGCATACCAATTTTGATCAAAATCCATTGAGTTTTGTGGCAGTTATTCCAAGTGCGCATATATGCGTCATTACCACTTTTGTCACGGATTTTTTCTGCGCATATATGCGTCATTACCAGTTAACTGGTTAAATATCGCTTCTAGTGGCTTATGGTATGTGACTAGTTCAAATTTTAGTCCAGCAAGGTAAAAATAGAATCTTTCCACTGCCCATACCAATGCTAAACTTTCTTTTTGTCCGACCCCCCCTGAAAACGCGCCATTGCATGCACGCAAAGCAGGCGTAAAGTGGCGGCTTGCAGCCCTGTGACGTTTGCTCATGCGCACTCCATCGCCGGGCCAACAAAAACTTTAAGCCCGCTACACATGAAAGTTTACGTCCGCTACATAAAACTTTACTCCCGCTACATAAAACTTTACATCCGCTACACATAAACTGTCCCCCGCAAGCGAGAATATGGATGAATTGGTCTTTATCTTTGAAAAAATTGTATTTCTAGACCCGACAGTCTCCCTTCTGCAAAGTACGCTATTTCTTCCTTTCACCTATAAGCTAAAATTGTCAAGTACACCAAACATCCTCTATATGCTTCACATGCTTGTTTTCAAGGAGGGGGACAAAAAGTATGGTGTGTATCAAGGGCGTAAAGCTATTTTGCCTCGTGTGATTTCTGCCCTTGCTTCGCTCGTGCAGCAAATTCACACTCGTCAAAATAGCCTTCTTTACGCCCTCGATACACAATATACTATTCTCAGTCTGCGAATAACGTCTTTCTACATCTGATAGGCTTTTGCTTGCGAAAGAAATCACACTGGGGTTCTCTTGTAGGTTGAATTGTAACAAAACGGCTCCCAGTGCTACGGGGCTAGCATCGGCAATCAATCGTGTACGTAGTTTCGAATCAACATATGCTAGTGTTCCAAGCCTGGCCAGATATTGTTTAAGCCTGTCAAAATGTTGAGGATGTACTGCAGTCCATTCAAACTTGCCATCTGCCTTTGTCAGTTGACGCAAGGGTTCCGTTGTTGTTCCCAGATCTGGGATAAATTTTCCCACCTATGTTACCAAACCAAGAAAGCTTCGAAATTCTTCTATATTCTCCGGTGCACGGAAATCCAGTATTGTTTCTACTTTTCTTTTGTCTACGTCTATGGCTTTGTCAGATAACTTATGTCCTAAGAACTGTACTTCCTGAACTTTGAAAAGACACTTGGCTTTGTTTAGCGTGACATTATTTTCACCGAGCGTCTTCATAACTTTTTCTAAATATTCGTCATGTTCTGCTTCAGTCGAGCCATATACAATAATGTCATCTAAATAGTTTTCACAATTTTTGCAACCTGACAAAATTGTCTCGAAAGTTCTCTGGAAAATCTCAGGCGTGGAGTTGACTCCGAACATAAGGCGCTTATAGCGAAATATACCTTTGTGAGTAATGAACGTAGTGATGGGTCGGCTATCAATATCTAGTTCAAGCTGATGATACGCACTTTTTAGGTCTAAACGAGAAAAATACTTTGCGTTTCTTAACTTTGTCACAAAATAATCAAATGTAGGCAGTGGGTTGTTGATGTTGGGAACATAACAGTACTGTACTTGATGCGTGATTGCTCACGTCTTCGAGACGCGTGGATTGACCTACTGACGAACTTTCGATGAGCATTCTTGATCAATTAATAGCGTCTTGGAAAGTTAAAAAAAAGATTGCATTGTTTATATGAAGAAAAGTTGTTTTTAAATTTGGAATATAACACTACCAAAAATTAAAAAGTTGTTAATTGAAACAGAACACATCGATTGACATTCTGATAGGCTATTGAAAGTATCCATGTTTTCCTTTTGTTCCTTCTATGAGGAAGCAAAATTGGATAACTATGAAGAAGCAAAATGCTCATAAAATGAGCATAAATAAATACACCTATAGTGAATACATACATATCCCATCGCAGCGGTATTTATTGTTTGATTATAATTATAAATAATAAAATTTCAACAGATTTTTTCCCTGATATTGACCTATTCCACTGTTTTAGTGATTTATTACTGCGATACTCTTCAATAACGCTGTAATATCAGCATAATAATTGTATAATAATGCGTAATAATGTGTAATACTGCGTCATAAGGTGTACAGGGGTTTTACGAGTAGAATTCCCCCTCGGTATGATATTGCTAGTATAGGATAATGTTTCAAAAATA
>CAKNWT010283604.1:0-11867 GCA_932066315.1 Andricus coriarius | reverse complement strand
AATGAATTGCCTTTTCTATGCAGGTTCGAAAATAAAGTAAAATTGAAAAAAATCAAATTTCAAAAAAAACTTGTACGTAAAGTTCTGACTCGAAAAATCCAATACTTCATTTTTGGGGGATTACCCATACAATAATATCCATACCCACATGTAAATTAGAATGGAGCGAGACGGACAACAAGTTGAATACAAAATTCCTCGGTTATTCTAATATTTATGAAGTAAAATGAGGCAATTCAATTTTCAGGTTGGGTCCTAGCAGGTTCTAGTTACTGATTATTATTATTATTATTATTACGTAAATAATTAAATCTATTAACTATTCTCTTAAACTTATTCCATAAGCTCATAACACAGTAGAGTTTATCATTTTGAGGTTAAGATTTCAGTTTATTATATTTTATATATATAATGTGTTATCTAAATGAATGTACAAAAAAGAGGGTAGATAGATAAATATACTTCCAATTTTATATAATAGAAAATTCGTCGTTTAAATTAGCGATATGTGTGCATCTCGACAAATTCACCCGGTTCGAACATAATTAATGTTTACGTACGAATAAAAGCTTTTCAAATAATTAGGGAAATTTTATAAATTTATGAAAAGGTTCAGTAAGTAGTCAGGAGTTGGAATTTTCACTGTGTACGTTAATTAATTAATTCAGTACTTTCTCAAATTTAGGTTATAACTTACCTTCTCCACTGCTTACTGTGGCTTGTTGCTTTAAAACTTTCCTGCTGCACTTCTACATTGATAAAAACAACGAAGCAGAGCACTAAAAAGTTCATTACCCAAAAATAACTTCAGGACATTACAAATTACTGTACTTTATAATCATCTTTCATTAACAAAATAAATCAACCATTTGCCTGCATTTGCCGACTCCACAACAAAACACCAGCCAACTGTCCTTTTAAACAAGTGCCGTCTGCAAGTTCACAATGCGCAGTCGCAAATCATAGCAGGGTGCCATCTAGATTAATATAAGTGCGACTTTCCGGCATAAACGCTATACCGGATATTCATGCGAGAGAAACCCCCCACTGACACACGGCAAGAACCGCTGATCCAAAACGCACATGCGCGTTTTCGATCTCAATCTACTCGCACTATCAGCCTGCAGCTGTCGTTCAAGTCACAGGCCCGTCCTCCCTCGCCGTTCGCATGACCGACGGGCGTCTAATGTGCCAGACCGTTGTCCAGCCTTCGGTCGCATTCCGACTCTGCCGGCCTGACGCGTAGATTTAGCAGGCACGTTGGTCTCCAGCCCGTCGGGCCGATCACGTGCCAGCACGTATTGTTATCTGGGTATCAGCTAAAAATGATTTTTTTCAAGTGAAAACAGAATAGGTAAAGTTTCAGTTAAAAAATGATTTTTTAACCAAAATGAGACCGAATTTTCAATAAAATAGTTTCATCTTTAACCAAATAGTAGAAATTATAACAAAACAGGGGAAAAAAAGATATTTTTAAAAAAAGGGTAGAGGAGAGAATAGGGGAAAAAGTGTAAAGTATGCATTTAGATGCTTTACTTGTCAAATAAAATCACGAATTTTGATTTTTTCAATCATTTAAAAATATTTATGAATCATGAATAATTTTATGCAAAATAAAATTATTCATGAAAAAATATATTTCTTTTCGATCTTAAATACGGGTTTTTTAAAATAGAGACACTAAACCCATGATTTATTCCATTCTGCAGGGTTTGCTTGGGAATATTATAAGAGCTCTGTTGATTGAGTCGAAATAATTTTACCTCAATTTCTTTAAAGAAATCTTTTTCTTTAAATTTTTGTAAAAATAATGTATCAAATATTAGTAATTTTAGAAACGCATCACAATTTTTGGATTATTTATTTTCCTTTTTGGAAAATGTAATAATCTAAATAGATTGATTTAGAATCTCCCACAAAAAAAGGATTGTTATGCACAAGTGTATTTACCATGTGTGATGCTGAATTCTGCGTTAACCCCTTCCCCCTATGTCAAAAAGCGTGTCAAGACCTATTTACCCTGCCTCCCAGCGGCAGCGTGACATAGTTTTCTAATGACCCCAAAGTTAAACATTTAAATTCATCCCATAGAAAGCCCTTTTAACATTAATATACCTGCTGTGAATGGTTGCAAAACGTCGCATTGACGTTTGCAATGACGATGAAATCTTTAATTCCTCCTGCAAAAACGTGGAGTTGACCTTTTCCACGTTCTCGTCCTTCAATAAAGTGGAATTTACCATTTCCACTTCTTCATTCTTCGAAAAAAAGGCATTAAAATTTTCCACACCTTTAATCTTCAAAAAGATACAATCAATAGTTCCCTTTTCCTCCTTCCTCGAGTTTCCCTGAAAGTCTGAAACCTCTTATCACCCATTTCACTTAAAAAATCTGGATGATTATCGAACTGCGACTGAGTACATTTCTTCGATCCCTTTCTCGTGCAAGTATTGTAATAATTAATAATCCAAACGAGCAGCGAAAGTCGTATCTACATCTGTGAGTATATCCTATATGGAATGAGAATTAATTTTTATGGTGTTTAGACTTTCGAATGTTTTACTTGATAGAAGTTATCCTTCCTTAGGAGCAGAAGTATTGAACTTGTGATGACAGAATTCATGTGACAGAGAGCACGGTGTGCCTGAACGAACTTTAAATGCAAGGTAGCACATCCAATTTTTTTGTTGGGTTCGATGAAGGGGCTTAGAAGTAGCGTGCAAAAACATTTTCAGTCAAATCCCCCGAGTCGTTTTTGGGAAAAGTGTTTTTTATGGGTTAAAAATAAAAATTTTCAAAGAAATGTGAGGCATTTTCACTTTTTTCACTTTATTGTACAGCTTTTAGTAAGTTACTTGGGTAATGAGGGTATGTGCTCGAAATTTTATATTTAGCCTAGGTCGTTTTACAATCCGGAAGGACAGATTCCATGGCTTGTTCACTGTAAAATCTAAGGCATTTTATAACTCTACCACAAAAATCGGGCAAATGAAAAAAAACCGCGTGAACTTTAAGTGTAATTGAAATTTCCAAATCACCGTAACTTCGCAAGCAGTTTTCTTTGCACATGGTGTACTGCCTCAAAATATGAATTGAACGTGTGCGACTTAAAAAATAAAGTTATACCGGTAAATAATGCCTCGCAAATGTTATCTATATCTAGTAACGAGGTTAAGTCTAAATGCATAAACCATTAACCTTACGGGTTGAAAAATAATAACCACATCTTTCAATTTTGCCAATCTAAGAAGAAACGTTCCAAAAGCGTTCCAAAACCGTTTCAGCTGAAAGATGCAAAGAATTATTTGTAATACATCCCAGTGGGCACAAACGTTAAAGAACGTCATTAGAATGGTTCAAAAACGTCCTAAGTCAGTCCAAGATGTTCCAGAGACGTTTTAAGGACGTATTTGAAACATGAAACGTTTTCAGAACATTGTTTGGCCTGACTTAGGACAGTTTTTGAAACGTCCAAATAACGTCTTTTGACTTGTTCGTCCTAGAAACGTTTTTAGGACGTTTCAATTACGTTCTTAACTTTCATTCTCACTGGGATGTATATCACACCCTATATACTAATGTCTATTACGCTGGTATCAGAAATTGAATACTTCAAAATATGATTCAGTTGTCAAGTTTTCACGAACAACTATATTTACACATGACATTGTCCGAAAAAAGTAACTTGAAAATAAAGTTATACCGTTAAATAATCACTTAAAAAATATTGTATAACTCGTAACCCGGTTTATTTTAAATTTATAAACACTTCACCTAAACGAGTTTAAAAATAATAATCACTTTCCTCAATACTGTCTATTTAAGAAGAACGTTCCAAAAACATCCTAAAACCGTTTTACCTGGAAGACGCGAAAAACTCTTCTTACTGATTATTTATATTGTACATAAAAATCTATCCCATATAGTACCGGGATATTTCAGGATATCCAATTATTATCCTAAGATATGCTGTGTGTGGATATCCAACACATATTTTCGGGATATCCGCACGACACGGAAATTTCTATATTCTTGGCATATCCATAAGACAGCCCAGGATTTTTTTTGATGTTTCTGGAATATTTAAATGTTCAACGTGAGATATTGTAATTTTCTAGATATCTAATGTTGGACAACAACGTTGAGTGCGTTTAGGGCTCGCGACTGTCGGTTCTCGCGCTCGATAATATATTTATCTCGCACTTCGCGCTCGATGATGTATTTACCTCGCGCTGCGCGCTCGGTCTTTGTATTTCCCCCATATTTGTGCACAAGCCTCTTAAGCATCGACAACTTTAATTTGGTGATTGTGAATTCTCTTTTGTTAAAGCTCCTTTGGCTTTAACGAACACATTCTCATCAAGAATCTCGTGCTTCGCACTCGATTTTGTCCCCAATCTGTATTTCAAGCTGGCACAGCTTATTACGATTTTGCAAAATAATGTACAAATTTTAATTTTCATAATTACTTCAATATTTGCTCATCATTTTTCACTAATTTTTATTGTCAGCTACCCTGAAAAACCTATCATTTCAATAAATTTATATTATCACAATTCATAATATGCATTCGTATTGAAACATACGTAATTTTATTGTCTTGTTTTTATATTTATAAAAAAGTGTGCATCCTATACAAAAAATGTTGTTATTATACATTTTGTTGCAGCTTGTGTCATTTTTTCCATAAATTTTATTTGTTTATTTTCAACGTTATTTTTTATGATTTGAACTGAAAATACGCCTACTGATGTAAAGTGGTTCTGAGCAAATTTGTAGATATAATTTAGGCGACAAATTTTATTAGATAAAAAGTTATTGTAGCTTGTGTCGTTTTTCCAAAAAGTACATTTTTTATTTTTGATGCAATTTTATAACAAAAGCTTATACCAAATTTGTAGATCTTTTTTGGTTTAACAACTTTTGTCTTTTCATTTTTTTTCGTCTCTTGTGTCGTTTTTCCAAAAATTTAACGTTTTTATTTTTGTTCTTATTTTTTACGATTGAAAACAAACTACTAGCCCTTTCTAAAAATTATAAATAACAAATTTGTACATCCAACTTTTTGAGAATAAGTTCGCCTATTATTTTTTTTTTTTTTTTTTTTTTTTTTCCAAAACATTAAATTTTTTTATTTTTAATATTATTTTTTGCGATGAAAACAAAAACTAAGCGTCCTATCGAAAAGTTGCTGAGAAAAAATTTATAGCTGTTTTTTGGATGAGTAACTTTTGTCCATTCATTTTTTCTCAAAGCTTATGCCGTTTGTCCAAACATTTAATTTTTTTATTTTTAATTATGTTTTTCACGAATAAAACGAAAACTACACGTCCTATAAAGAAGTAATCAATAACAAATTTGTAGATCTTTTTTGTATACATAATTTTTGGCTCTTCATCTTTTTTTATATCTTGCACAGTTTGATTACAAAACGGAATTTTTAATTTTTAATTATTTATTGTGCGATCAAAATTAGAATTTTCGATTTTTCGAGAAAATTTAAAAAGCTGTTATGATATTCTTGTAGGACTCTCAAAAATAAACGTTTTTCATCTCTTGACATTTTTTCATATCGTGCGTTGTTCGGCTTAAAATGTTAATTTTCGTTTGATTTTTGGCATTTTGAAAATGCTATAACCCTGATAATTTTCTCTTTATCAAAAAATTTCATTAGGATAAATTGTTTATCTTTTTGAGCACTAATAATAACCGAACATATAATTTTGAAATCTTGAAAAAAAGTTGTACTAACAATTTTAAAAATGTGCTCAGTTTTTTAATTTTTACTCAAAATGGCTGATT
This sequence comes from Andricus coriarius, assembly GCA_932066315.1. Taxonomy (NCBI): domain Eukaryota; kingdom Metazoa; phylum Arthropoda; class Insecta; order Hymenoptera; family Cynipidae; genus Andricus; species Andricus coriarius. The sequence goes on along the minus strand of CAKNWT010283604.1, from coordinate 6,065 downwards.
AACGAACTCGTTCTTTCTTTTTAGGCCTTCAAAAAGTGTGCCAAAGCACAATCCAATCTGATCAATCTTTCGAAAGTTATCGTGCCTACACGATACTACAGACTACACACTACAGACGGACAGACAGACACCCTCGTAAAAATAGTTTTTTCTGACTCAGGGGGCCTCAAAATGTCGACATTCGATGAAAACCGACTATGTCAAATTTTACATAAAACCAATACCTTCTCATTAGGATGAGAATGTAAAATGGAGCCCAGGATATCTTATGGGTATCCATGGATATAGACATTTCCTTCTTGTACGAATATCCCGCAAATATTCATTAGATATCTGTAGGATATTCACAACCCGGTAAAAAGTTTATCAATGGCTCATGCTAGGCCCAACATTTGGACCCAAAAATGCCAATGGTGGCGCACAAGATTGGGTGCCAGTCTTGGGACATTATTGTCAGAAGCTTGAGATGATAACGCCAATGTCAAAACTTGGCAGCCATTCATGGTCCAGAGCTGGTGGCTACCACTGCCAATGATCTTGACAATATGGGTAATTTGGCTTCCATTGATAGACCAAGCATACTGTTTAAATTTTTTCCTAAGCTTGGCTCATGTTTGGATCAATCATTGGCCCGTCAATGGCAGCCAAGTTATCCATGTTATGGACCATGAATGGCTGCCAATTCATGGGATTAGTCAACATTTGCAATGTCCTGCTGGTGCTGTGCGGGATATAACAGTATAAATTGCGTTCTATTAATAAGTTATAGCTATAAATAAAATTATAACAATAAAGTGTTAATACATTTTACATATCCAGTACTAAGCTCTCAGATCCAATATAAATGTATAAACCATTCACCTGTAAATTTTCAATTCCATTTATTAAACGAGAACGTTCCTAAAACGTCATAAATGCGTTGCACCTGGGTGGCGTCAAGAATTACATTTAATATCATGTCATACTTGCGCGATTCCTATCTTAATGACATATTTTTTTGCAACAGTTCACGTCTAAATGAAATAAGATGTCAAATTGCAAATTTGACATATTAGATCAAAATTACTAAGGAATATCTGTACGGTAATACATTTTTAGAATTACAAAAGAATTTAGGACAACAAAAACTTTCCTTAGTGTCCTTTATTTACTTTCCAAAATTTTCAAATAGATATGTCATTTCACCTGGACGTGAGCTGCTTCGAAAAAATGTAGGTAGAGTAGGAATCGTGCAAGTATAACAAGCAACCTTCCTAAAACTTCAGTTACATTTCAGCTACATAAAACGATTTTTTAAATCTAAATAAAGATACAAAACATTTAACATGTGTAAAGTATATCACATTTATTTTCAAAAATCAGTTTCTATTTGTTATAGAACGGAAGAATATTTAAAAATTCTAACAGTTGTCTTTCCATTTATAAGCAAACAGATTTTAAGTTAGAAAAATGTTTGGTGAAACTTATGCTTTGAAGAAATTAACCAGAATTAAACTGTTCTAATAGGATAAAAGTTAGAGATGAAACAATATTTGAATGATTTAAAAAGATTTCTTAGTGTTAATACACGGAAAAGAAAGTTCTTTAAACTTTCTTGAATTATTTCAAGAGTCGGGGATGAGAGAGAACCTTGAACAAATTTTCTATATTCTGTATAACTTTCATGATTTAATGTAGAACAAATCTGGATTAACACGACAAGAGTTCTGTAAACTTTATATTGAACTCCGATTTAAAAAAGTGCAATAAAATATATAGTGAAATTCATTGGAAAATGTTGAAGACTGTCGTAGAAATCACAATTGAGGTATTGAGAGTTTGTAATCACATCATTATAAGGTTTAAATACCTCAATTCAGTCGAATGTATAGAAAAATTATTGAACAAATGTTTAAAAATCTCATAGAAATTCGATTCGAGGTATTGAGTGTTTGTGAACTACTTCAATATGATATCTATAGACCTCAGTTCTATAAAATGTAGCTGCGCAGTCGCTACTGTGCGCATGCAGCGACATTTTCTGCATCCTCCTGGCCAATGTGTTTAACAGATAACGCCGGTTAGTGAATAATAATTTATTAGTGAATTATAACTTATTTAAATTTATATAACTTATATAAACTTCTTCTATATAGGTATCTAAGTTCTTATTAATCTTGAATCTACTAGAACTTATATCCAAGAAATAATTTGCGATTAAAAATTTTTTCGAGATTTAAAATTTCCAAAACTATAAATATTCTAAAGTGATGATTGAAATTTTAAAAGCAAAAAAAATGGTTAAGAAACGGGTCACAAAAATTTGTCACGCGCCCCTGCATAGCTGTAGCTTATATTTTAGATTTTTCGTTTAATACTCCGAGTTAAGTTAGCAGCGAGGTTTTGTTAGGAGTTGCGAATGCGTAGGTAGGGGGTTCGAACCCACAGCGAATAAGAAATTTATTAGGTGCCATTGTTAATGTAGTGTTTGTTTGCATAATAGTAAATAATTATGTAATTAAATATGTGAACGAATATTAAAGCATAATGATAATAATAATAATAATTAAGATTAATTTTCTTAGGCGAAAAATCGGTCATCATTTTATAGAACTGTTTTTAGATTTTCTAGAACTATTCTACGTTTTTCGCATCCTGCCTTCTAATAGAGATTACGTCACCTCATTCTTTACATTTCATAGCATTTTGTAACACATTTCGTAGAATAGTTCAATGCAATGTAAAACCAAGAAGATTTGAACTTTTATTCAACTTCCCGTCGTATCCTCTACTATAGGACTAGTTCTATAAAATTTAATGAAATTTTATTTTCCGTGTAGTGTAACTGAAAATAGCGCATTACAATTTATATGTATGACTCATCAGTGGTTACTTAAATAAGAAAAGAAAATACGTATCCCGACATTTGTCCTAGCCTAAAAAAGAGTTTAATAAAAATATAATATGTACGAAAGGAAGGCTTCCAATGGCTTTTTAAGTCAGGAAATGAAGATACGTACGAGCCGCATTCTTTTCATCCCTTTGTATATCAATATTGACTCGCGTGCGAGCTCTCCGAAACCAATCTTTTAATGCACTAATCATTATTTCCTCAGTTGCATCCTCTTTGCCTCGTCTGCATGATATAATCGCGTCTGTAATATGAAAAGTTAATATTAATCAACGAATAAAAGTACACACACACACACACACACACATATATATATATATATATATATATATTAAAGCAATATATTTAATCGGAATTAAATGTACCCACAAACAGTTTGCGGAACGGTCGTTGGTTCAAAAGTCCTCTTCCGTTTCCCACTATTAATCCTTCCTGACCAACTAATCTGTAAGCACAGTTCGTTTGTCATAATTCTCTGTATTGCTAATCTCACTGCTATAGGAGTATTCTTTCCACCTCTATTCTTTACAGAATTCGTCTAAAATTAAAAATTAAAATGAGGTTCTAAAGCTGTGAACAAAAGCAGTAAATAGATGATTTATTGAATTTTTTAATACAAAAATGGAATTATTGAATTAAATATAAAACATGCATCTTTATGAGATTTATTACTTTTATTTGTCAAATCATACCAGAAACTTACATTAAGTTTACAGATATAAAATGATGTATTCATCTCCTATACTGCTTTAAATCACAGATTCCTTGTAATATAATTCAAGGGGCCGTTTTAGTCGACAAAAAAAAATACCCGGTCATCTTCTGGTTTCTTCCCAGTATAAAAACATTTTTCTCGGTCATTGAAATTTGATGATACGAACTGTGGTAACTAAAAATTTTTTTTTGAGGTTATAAAAATTGAACTAGAAATTAAAGCACTCAAAGTGGAACTCGTTTTATTTTTAAACTTTTTAAATTAAAGCTTAAATTTTTTTAGTTCAAAAGCTTAATAATTTACTGATATAAAATGGAAGCTTTTATCACTTTTTAATTAAATTAAAAAAAAAAAAATATCGTTGAATTGAAAAATGGAAAATTTGTAACTTCTATGAATTATTGTAAACTTGAAAGATTAAAGACGAACGTACAAATCCACGCTATCATTTTCAATGCTCTAAATGGAAAAATAAGTGTACACATTTTTAGATATCATAATTATATAATTTTAAGCATTAAGTTATTTTTATTTTAGCCAGCTACGATGAATAATGGATCAATTTTCCAATGCAGCGAAAAAAATCTCTTGTAAAGCGATTTAAATTTTTTCTAGAACTTTTTATAAATCCTGCAAAATTGAATTAATTTTTTGACAATTTTGGAAAACTTTTGATATATTTTTAAATATTCTCTTAAAATTAATTTTTGAAATTAAAAAATCATTTTAAATTTTCCTACGGGTCTTCATAAAAATTGTTATTCTTTCAAACCCTTTCAAACTACCTAAAAAGCTACACAATTTTTTGTTCGAAATCTTCAAAAATCTACATTTTGTATTTATTATGCGAGATATTTTCAAGTTTTTAAATTATTTTTTATTAGTTTCAGAACTTCTAAATATCTCTCAACTTTACTCGAATTTCGTCTAAATCAACAATCGTTTTTTATAACAATTTGTTTTTGACATTTTTTAAAGTATTCTGTTAATATTAATTTTTCAACATAAAAAATCATTTTCGATTTTCCCAAGAATCTTAAGAAAAATGTTTCATTCTCCTAAAACCTTTCAAACTCCTTTTAAAAAACTTCAATAATTTGTTTAAAATGTTAAGTCTTTTCAAGTTTTAAATTAGGTTTGAATATTTTCAAAAATTCTAAATATCTCCTAAAATTATTCGAATTTTCGCCAAATATATAACTGTTGAACTGTTATTTACATAATAAAATTCAACAGTTCCACTTACAAATGAAAATCTTTTAAATATAATAATTAAAGTTGTAACGTTAAAACTTTAAATTTGGCATTCTGAAATTTTAAAGATTCAAGGTTTTCTGTTTCAAGCAATTCACTTTTAAATTGTATAGTCTTTAACACATTATTGATAATTATTGAGTTTAAATGAACAGTCAAACATTGCTAAGTATTAAAAATTGCGATGATCTTTAATTTAAAAAATTATATTTGAATGGGTTAAAAATGGATCATTTCAGACGAATTTCTTTAAATGTGTATGCTAAAAACTTCAAGGACTTTAAGTTAAATTGCATGTCATTTTTAAAGTTTTTTTTCGTGATTTTAAAAATACCAGGTCATTTCTAGGCTTTTTAAGGTTTCCAGGACAAATCGCTATTCTGAGTATATACTTAAAAGACGAGTAGTACCTGCTTCATCTTTTGTGTGGATTTTAAGTTTAAAGAAACTTCCATTTTTGCTGGAACCTAGTGTGCCATTTCGATGAGAACTATTTTCCTCTTGTCTTACATACGATCTTTACCTAGAAGTAGAACGCCTTCCCGTTGGCCTTTCTTTCAACTTCAGACGTCTTTCGGTGGACCTTGGGCTGCGAGATGTAGAACACCTCTCCCTGGACCTTTCTTTAGACTTCGAGCGCCGGCCATTTTATTTCGAATGGAGGTTGTCCTTTGACTCTCGGCTGGACATTAAATTTCTCTCCTTTGACCTCGAACGACTTTCCTTGGTTATGGAACGCTTTCGGGTAGACCTTTCCTTCGATTTCAGACGTCCTACAGTGGACCTTGGGCTGCGAGATGTAGAACGCCTTCCCCTGGACCTTTCCTTGGACTTCGAGCGCCGGCTATTTGATTTCGAATGGTGGTTGTCCTTTGACTTTTGGCTGGACTTCAAGTTCCTCTCCCTTGAACCCGAACGTCTTTCCATTAACCACCTTTCCTGCGGTTTTGCACGGCATATTGCATCTTGAGGAGCACCTACAACTATTAAGTTTTCAACTTTTTCATTTTGATACGATTCAACTTTAAAGACGTTTATTTAGAATGTCTAACTGCTAAAGAACTTCATACGTTTTGTAAAATAAACAATTTTTTCAAGAAATTGATAATACATTTTCTTATTCTAGTGTGAATGAAGTTACCTTTGGGTACGAAATTTTCCTTGTTGAAATCATCTCTTTTCAAAATATAGTTACAAGGTGGGTTG
>CAKNWT010283600.1:0-10353 GCA_932066315.1 Andricus coriarius | reverse complement strand
AAAAAATTCGTATGCATAATGTTCAAATTTCAATATCAATTTATTTTAAAAACTACAGTAAGTATAATATACATAATATTTTAATGTTATTGTAGAATAGGGGAGAGTGGGGTATGGTTTCGGTGCGGGGCACAGTGACTATTACAAATAACGCCCGTACTTTTTGATATTCATATTAGTTTTTCACATAAAATAGTTTTCTCTGCTATGAAAAATAGCGATTTGATGCAATTTCTCTTTTAAAATTCGCGTCAGAAGAGTAATTATGAAAAAACAGTTTTGGCGGAAACCGATGAAAAAGTATTTGGCTGAAATTAAGCACTTACAGCATATTTTGAAATACTTAAAGCATGAAAAAGTTAGATTTTAATAGGTAAAGTATTTTATTAAACTTCTCTTATCATGATTTGTTTCTATAAACGTTTTAAATGTATTAAAATTAATTAAATCTTGGGCCGCCACATATGGGGCATGACGACACGCCGCGGCGTGCCCATGTACTTCAGCAGGGAGTAAGAGGTTATAACTTAACTGCTTTCGCTACATACTTTACTTTAATTATTAATAAAACATTAAATTTCGTTGCATTACACTTTCCAGAATTATTATATTATATAATTTTTATTTTACAATATTGATATTCTTTAAATAAACGGCAGTAATATGACGCTCTCCGTACCCCAATGTATGGGGTACGCTGACTGAAATGCAACATCCATCAATTAATTAAATATCAAATAATGAAGAAATTAAAAAGCGGTTCGGAGTAATAACATATGTTCCCTTGTAATGCAAGCTTTATCTTAAAAAATACACACATCAAACTCACATTTCAATCATAATTCATAGGGCATTCAAGTCAAAGCGATACACCATACCCCAGTCGCCCCTACATAATGTGCAATATTCAATGTACAATAATATATAATAGCTATATAATAATTGTATTTTAATTAAACATACCTAATATTATACTTAATCACGTCGCGTACAGTAGGCACGTTTAATTATAATACAATTATTATATAGCTATTATATATTATTGTACATTGTTTATTACACATTATGTATTCTACAATAACATTAAAATATTATGGATATTATACTTACTATAGTTTTTATAAAAAATTAATATTGAAATTTGAACATTTTGTATACGAATTTTTGATGAAATATTCATAAATATATTGATTTAAATTTTTTTTAATCGTTTCTTTTGTTTATTTATTGCCTAACTTCTCGTTAGTAATTCTCATTTATATATAACTCCTTTATATAAACGTAATTATATGGTGTTATTAACTTGCAAATAGTATTTTACTGCTTTTTAGTATTTCGATAGGGTTTTCCAGGCGAAAAAAATCCGCTCAGGGAAATGTTTTAATTTTATCAAAAAGGGTTCCCCAGAAGCATTCAAAACAATCTCCGATTCATAACTTTGGGGTACCTGAAAATAGCATTAAACTTTTTTAAAGGCCACCGTGGGAATAAGAGAATGTCAGAGAATGTGAAAAACATGGGTTGATAATTGCGCCATTTTGGCGGTTTTTATTAAAAGTACAGAATGAAGAGCCAAATTTTATTATAATGATAGACAATTATTTAAAAGCAATGATTATACTTAAAAAAATTTTACTTTGCTAAAGTAATTCAACTAATAATTAGAGAAAGGAAATAGTTGATTTTTTGATTATATTTTTGTAAATTGGTTTAAAAATATGAATACAATTGAATATATTTATGTATATTAACTGATATTAATGATTTCATATACAAAAAAAGATATGCGAAAAAGAAGATGACACGTTTGTAGATCTCCTAAAGAAGAACAATTAATTTACTTTTTTTTGTTCGTTTTGTATTCTTGCAGTTAATTTTTAAGAATTTTGTCAGTCACTCAAAAAAAGCCTGTTCAGGGCCACGTGACGAGTAGGTCACGTGACCGGCTTCCTACATTACCGACACTTTTTTTATTTGTAAACTTATTTTCACACGAATAGCCACATCGAGTTAAAAATTTGGTATACTAAATAAGAAGCAATAAAAAACGCGGCTCTCGTCCTAAATTTTTATAATTATGAAATAAGTTTTTTTGTGCCTTTTTCATAATTATAAAAATTTAGGACCAGAGCCGCGTTTCTTACAAGGGAAGGTCTTCAGGTGTTCAGTACCCGTAGGGTTATAACCGGTCAATAAAGATTCCTTGAGGTACCCACAACAAAGTTCAACCCATCCTAGCCCCTACCTTTTCGATATTTTTCCACCTCAACTCTGCAAGGTTTTGAATTTCAACCATTTTTATGCAGTTTTTCAGATGCAATTAAAGCACATCTTTTAATAATCGTTTCTCCTCGCTGCAAAATCCTATCCAGTATTGCATGGATAGGTTATTATTTATGTTTTTGAGAATTCTTTACACGATTCTGATGTGACTTTTTTATTATAACATTATCTTCATGAAGAATTTAAAGTTTGAATTGATCATCTTGTAAATTCTACTATAGGCGATAAATCTAATTTTAACGATATTTCTAACAAAAACTTTGAATGAGAGTTTTTCTTTCATACTTTTCGCGGGATGTTTGTTACTCAAGCGGAAATAAAATTGACATGCATATATACATGTACTTCGGAAATGACTAGAAAAGATTTTGCAACGAGGAGAACGAACGTTAACAAAATTTGCTTTAACTGCATGTTTAAACCGCATAAAAAAGGTTAAATTCCAAATTTTGCAGAGTTGAGGTGGAAAGACATCAAAAAAGGTAGGGGCTAGGATGGGTTGAACTTTGCTGTGGGTACCTTAAAAAATCTTTTCTGACCGGTTATAAACAATAACTTAATTAATCCCATTCTCGACGAAAATGAATCACAAAGTATCCAAAGAATATAAATAATTTACAGGATATCGAATCTAATTGTTATAAACAAATTATATTAACAAAATATCAATATATTGGAAATTTTGCTTCCAAGTATATTTGTAAGTTGAAATTGCTTGATTTTATCAACAGGATCACATTTGATCATGAACATTTGTTGTACGGTATAATTTGTTTATTTTATAAACAAATCATGTAAACAAATGCATAGTTTAGGCGTTTATTGGCAGATAGTAATCGTTTTTCTTTCTTAGTACCTTTAAATTCTATGAGTGGTAATATTTAGTGATTAAGATTGGTCATTCGATATTACTTGTTTATTTTATAAACAAATGCATAGTTTGGGCATTTATAGACAGAAAGTAATAGTTTTTCTATTATATATATTAGTGTATATTAGTGTATTTAGTGACGAAGAATTGTCAATCGATATTATTTGTTTATGTTATAAACAAATCTTATAAACGAATGCATAGTTTGACCATTTATAGATAGAAAGTTATCGTTTTTCTTCCTAATCGTCTTCAAATTAGATAAGTGGTAATATTTAGTGACGAAGAATTGTCCATCGATATTATTTGTTTATCTTGTAAAGAAACTTTATAAACAAATGCAGTTTGGTCATTTGCAGACAGAAGGTAATCTTTTTTTATTATTTCCTTCGAATGATATCACTGGAAATGTTTTGTGATGTTCTAAAAGAATTAGCTTCCAAGTTGTACTTGTCAATCATTTCAATAATTGCAGGATCCATTTGAAATTCATTCTTGCTCCACTTTTGCTTTAAAGACGCAATTAATATATCAGATGAGGTGACACAAGGAGCTTATGTATTAAATCTTCATTGGTCGAAATTCGAGAGCACTTTCGTGTTTTGAATTCTCTGAACCGCTTGAAATCCGTATTACGGGCTTCTGCAGCTTCTTCTGAATAATGTATATTTTGAATATTTGAATTATTGAAAAAACTGAAAAGCAGTTTTAAAACGAATTTTACTTCAGTCAACCTCACGGATATTTACGTAAAACATTACTCTACTTTGAAATTACATTTTTTTATAAAATTTGTTTATAACAGAAGAAAATAATATAGATTGACAATTCTTTATCACTAAACATCACCATTTATGTAATTTGAAGACGATTAGAAACAAAAATGATCACTTTCTATCTATAAATGGTCAAAATATGCATTTGTTTATAAGATAAACAAATAATATCGATTGACAATTCTTCATCACTAAACATCACCACTTATGTAATTTGAAGACGATAAGAAAGAAAAAGGATCACTTTATACCTATAAATGGTCAAACTATGCATTTGTTTATAAAATTTGTTTATAAAATAAACAAATAATATCGATTGACAATTCCTCATCACTAAACATCACCACTTATGTAATTTGAACACGATGAGAAAGAAAAACTATTACTTTCTGTCTATAAATGTCCAAACTATGCATTTGTTTATGAAATTTGTTTATAAAATAAATAAATAATATCGAATGACCAATCTTAATCACTAAATATTACCACACATATATTTTGAAGGTACTAAGAAAGAAAAGCGATTAATTTCTGCCAATAAACGCCTAAACTATGCATTTGTTTACACAATTTATTTATAAAATAAACAATTTATACCATTCAACGCATTTCCATGATCAAACGTGATCCTGATGATAAATCAAGCAATTTCAACTCACAAATATACTTTGCAAGCAATGTTTCCAATATGTTGACATTTTGTTAATATAATTTGTTTATAACAATTAGATTCGATATCCTGTAAATTATTTATATTATGTGGATACTTCGTCATTCATTTTCGTCGAGAAAGGGATTAATTAAGTTATTGGTTTGAAGATAAAAAATAATAATTAAAAAATGTCTCATTTTCGCTCGTTGCTTATTTATATAAAAATAGAAAATTACAAAAAATACAAAATATCATCCATACAAGCTCTTGTGCGACGATCGCTGATCACTTCTAAATCAAAAAATTGACAATCGGTTGAGAATTGTAGGCTGTAGGTGATTTTGAATAGTAAATTTGCGATTCAGCCCACTGTGGGGCGGTTCGGAATTTTAGAAGATTTGTGGGGGAGGCCGTATGGACGGCAATAGATGAGGATACGTCACATCAAGTACCATTCGAATCGCATAGGCGTCGAATAGAACTTGATGCTTCCCTAATTGCGAACGAAACAATTATGTCAGGGAGGAACAGCACCCCTTCTGCCGTTCGTAGAAGTTGATCACTACCAGCAGTTTCAGTATCTCACCCTCAGCAAATACAGAAAAATTATGCACCTTCAGAATCCGGTTCATTCAGTAGGGGGCTAGTTCGAACTCCCATGGTTTTAACTACTATTATTATTATCAATATAAATACGGTGTTTAAAAGTGGAATAGTAGAAAATATAGGCCTAAAAAATAGGCCTACTGTTTGAACAGCTTCAATTTTTTATCGAAATTCCGAAAATTTTTGTTGGCCAAAAATGTCATCTTTAAGAGAGGGGGGTCAATCTTTTATAGGTAGAGAGGGCACCTTTCCAATTAGAGTCGCGGATGTCAAGTAGGCCGCAATCACCGGAAGTGGAAAGGACAGTCCACTTTCCGGAGCAGATTTCCGAAAATATACCGGTCTCTAATTTTTCAAGGGCTGTTACTGAAGGGAATTTTATCCCTGAAGTTTAACCACAAAATTAGGAGATTAATAGTATTAGTCGGGGTACAACGGTAACACAACCTCCCCTCTCCTCGACGGCTTTAGTGTTGCCGTCCGAGAGGAGAAATCCCGAGCCTGGCTCGCTTTCGCCTCGTTCATTCCTCGGTTCCGTCACGATTTCCCGGACCTATTCGTCGGTTTGTCTCGTCACATTCTTCCTCGTCCCGTCTCGTCCTTCCTCGTTCTCGCTTTGGTTTTTCCGAGGAATGCGACAGATGTGCGCTAGTGGAGCGGACAGCTTGCGGGAGCGTTCTTTTGCTACTCTGACGCGCTAATCCTAATTAGCGTTCCTCAATGAATAGTTAAAGTGAAAATATGATCACATATTATACATTTTTGTGAATTGCTGATTAATTTGATATCAAAGACGACTATGTTTCGATTTCAAAAGATTTCACAGAAATTTCAAGATCTCATGTAGATTTGTACATACTTTAAAAGACTTCAAGAAATTCACAAAGATTTCAAACTATTTAAAAGATCGTTCAAACATTTCGAATATTTTCATGTTTTCAAATTAATATAACAAATTTCTGAAGGATTTCACAAATATTTAAATGAATTCATACATTTTTTTAATTTATCAATATTTCACAAAAATTTCAAAGATTATATGAAAATTTTAAAAGATTCCAAAAGATTTCATAGAAATTTCAAAATTTTACATACTTTAAAAGATTTCAAACTATTTCAAAGATTGCACAAACATTTCAAATATTTTCATGCTTTCAAATAAATAAAAGAGATTTCAGAAAGATTTCACAAATATTTTATACAATTCAGAAAGTTTTAAAAATATTTCCCAACATTTCACAAAGATTTCACAATACTTCCGTCTACATATTTTATAAAATCTTATCCTCAATATTTACAGTTATTTACACCCATTTACAGAAAATGTTATATCAAGAACCTTACTTCTATTTTTGACGATAGCGCAATTTGGGACGTGTGAGCGTGTGATCGAAAGCGAGAGGGAGAGAGCCGTAACGCAAACGCATCTTAATCTACTTATGATATTACATAACCATTACTTACAAATCTTTACGCTTCTAGTTAAGTTCAGGCGACTTTCTTTTTCTTTCACTTCTCTTGTACCTCCATTTTGCCATTTTGCCATTTATTTGCATCCATTCTTTCAATCTTTCTCATTCGTTCCCCTAGCACTCTCTAACTCCTTTATCCACTCTTCCCCCAAACCATCCTCCCCTAGAATCTTTACGAAATTCTCTTGCCAGCTTCCTTTATCTTCCATTCCTCTCCTACATCCTTCCTATACACGCTCCCATGTTTCTTCTTCCCATTCACAGATTCTACACTTCCTGTTCTCTTTCTTTTCTTAATACATACCGGCCCTTACCTCGTTTCTCAATATAAATATAGCTATTCTGGTCCAACTTTTCTCTCCCCATCCCTTTTCAAAATACGTTGGTACTCTTTCCTTTTTTATCATCTTATACCATTTATTATATTTTGATTCCTTAATCATCCCCCATCTTTCTAATAATTCTCTATCCCTCTCCCTTTTTTCCAATTCTTCATAGTTTACTCCAGTCCCGTCTTCTATATCTCTAACCCTAAAGAACTCCCTCCTTTCTTCTTCTTATCTCGTTCATTCCATTGCCCACCCTCTCCTTTCTTCTAACTCCATTAAACGCGGTGATTGTGTAGTGCAGATTTTAGTGAATTTAAAGTGGAATGTGAGGTAAGTTGATGGCAAAAGTGTGTTCGAGGGTTTTGGTAGTGTGAGATTGTCTGTAAAATATAATAGAAGTGAAGAGGTTGGTGATAATTTGTGAGCTTGAGACTGTTTAGGGTAGGCTGGGAGGTTAGTTTGCTTGGCGTGAGGAGCAGGGTGGGGAGTCAAGTGCAGCCGAGTGTCGGCGACAGGGAGGGAAAGGTAGAGAGAAGCACGGAAGAAGGTACGGTAGCAGGTGGGGTAGCGTAGCGGAGACAGATTTAACGAAAGTTACGCATGGGATTATGGACAGAGGTTACGTCAAATCAGCTTGATGGGTAACGGGGACAGCGATAGCAAAGAAGAAAGGGATTCGGACGAGAAAGTATTCTGTACGCCGAAACTTGAGAGAAAAAAGAGAGGACAGTACAGAGAAACGGTAGAAAGGGAGAGATTGAGGGCGGAGAGTTTTGGTTGACTAGAGCCATTCGTAAATAGGAAGAGGGATAGGGCGGAGAGAGGAAGTAGTGAAGATAAAGTAGAAGCAGGATCCACCCTAAAAAAATCCAAAAATGTACAGAACACCACCGGGAAACGAACAACATGCGTAAAATTATAATGGAAGTAATGGGGATATATATAGAAAAGCAGGAGAAACGGGTAGAGGAAATAAGGAAAGAAATTAGGCAGCAAATGGCAGAGCTCAGGAAAGAAATGAGGAAATGGGAAGAGTTTAGGGAAAAGCTAGAGAAAAGGATGCAGACGCTGGGGAAAAGACTAGACAAAAAGGAAGAGCCGAATAAAAAAGTAGAGGAGCTGAAAGGTAGACTAGAAAAAATAGAAAGCACAAACCGTGAGTTTAGAGTAGGGGAGAGTGGGAATAAGGAGAAGGAAAGGCTGAGCAAAATAGAACAAAGAATACAAAAGAAAGAGAGAGAATATAGAAAAAGAAACATAGTGCTAAAGGGTCTAAGATTAGAGGGGAAGGAGCTGATGGAGGGAGTAGAAGAAGTACTAAAGAGGATTGATGCTAAGGTAGAGATAGAGGAATTGCGAAGTGTAGGAAGGGAAAAGCGATGAGAACGGTACGGGTGAAACTAAAAAAATGGGAACGTAAGAGGATGTTATATGGAAACTCGAAAAGAATAGAGGATGATTTGACATGGGTAGAAAGCAATATGCAGTATAAGTTAAGGAAAATAGCGGAAGAGGAAAGAAAAAAGGGAAGAAGAACATGGGTTAAGTATGTGAGAATAAAGATAGAAGGTGTATGGTGGAATTGGGACGAGGACAGGGAAGAGTTAGAAAAAAATGAGGTATCGGAAAACTAGGGGAGAAAGGATCCGGAGATAAAGAAATAAAAAATAGTGGGAAACAAAAAGAGACGAGAAACGAAAGTAGGGAAGATTGGAAGATATGCTACTGCATTATAGCTGGCTTAGAAAGAAAGGATAGGGAGTTAATGAAAAATTTGACACAATGGGATGTAGCAGTAATGATGGAGACGTGGCTACATGAAAAGGGATGGTAAAGAGTAAGGGGAAGGTTACCAACAGGTTACAAATGGCGAGTTAAAAATGCAAAGAGGAAGAATAAAAAAGGCAGAGCAATGGGAGGAATGGTGATGGGAGTAAGGAACGAATATATAACAGAGAATGATCAAAAGGAGATGAAAGAACGCAAAGAAGGATTAATAGTAGAAAAAATAAATATGGCAGGAGAGAGGTGGAGAATAGTGGGGGTCTATGTGAACGGATATATGCAGGGGAAATCAGAGGAGATGAGAGAACTGATGGAAGAAAATAAGCAAGAGATTAGGCTTACAATAGGCGGAGATTTCAATGCGGGAATAGGAGATAAAGGAGGAAGGGAATGGGGTGGAGAGCAAGGAAGTAAATCCAAAGACAAGATACTGAATGGGGAGGGAAAGAAATTGTTAAGGAGCCTCGGGAAGATGGGATGGTTTATCCTAAACAGAAGAATAGAGTAGGATGAGGAAGGGGAATATACACGTTCAGGAGGAAAGAGGGGATCGGTAATTGATCATGTGGTAGTGGACGACGAGGTAAGAGAGAAGCTTAAGAAACTAGAGATAGGGGACTATATAGATTCGGATCACTTTCCCTTAATAGTGACAGTAGAGGGAGAAATGGGTAATAAGAATAAGGATAAAATGGAAGCAAAAGTGAAAAGAGCAGGAAGAGGGGATTGGTCAATGGAAGGTAAAGACCAGTTTAAAGAAAAAGTCAGGAATATCAAAATGGGAGAAGGAAATGTAAACAAGGAAATGGAAATAACGATAGGAGAAATAAAACGATCGTTAGAGTGCACAAGCGAAAAAGAGGTTAGTGAAGGAAGGGATAGAAGTGGATGGGATCAGGAATGTAAACAGAAGAAGAAGGAAGTGATAAGGGAATTAAGAAAATGGAGAAAAGGAACAAGTAGTGGAGAAGAATATAGGAAAAAAAGACGGAGTATACTGAGTTGTGTGATCAAAAAAAAGAGGAGATAAATAAATGGTTTGAAGAAGCAGCGAAGAAGGCTGGGATGGAAGAGGAGGTAGAATGGAAACAATATTTCATGGAATTGCTAGGAGGGGTAGAGAGGAAAGTTAGGAAAGGAGGAAAAGATGGCAGGGAAACAGATGCGGAGGAGACCATTACAAGGGGGAAATAAGCAAGGTACTAGTGAAGAAAGGCAAAAGGGAGGAGGTTAAGATTTTAGAGGAGTGACATTAATGCCAACACTGTATAAAGTATATGTGGCAGTTTTATCTGAGAGGTTAAAAAAAGAAGTTGTGGAAAAAATAAGAGCCACCGAATCAGACAGAATTTAGAAAAGGGATAAGGGTAATGGACAAAATATCTGTTCTAAACTATCTAGTAAATAAGAGGATTGAAAGGGCGAAACCCGCAATGATAACAATGTTCGTGGACTTAAAAGCGGCGTTTGACTCATCAGACCGAAGCGAGATAGAAAAAGTTATGATGAAAAAGGGGAGACGAGAGCTTTTTTCAGGCGTTTTTCAAAAATTCATAAAAAATACAATTGTTAATATTTT
>CAKNWT010283593.1:0-14315 GCA_932066315.1 Andricus coriarius | reverse complement strand
CAAGGTTCCTTTTCTGTTTATGAGTTTTGGGGGCTACCTTTTGGCTTGTGTGGTGACTCATGTTGTCGCTTGATCGTGCCTTGGTGGGGGGCTGCCGGGCTCCCTTCTCTGAGAGAGCTCAGTTACTATCCAGGTGTAAGCTGGGTAGCTGGTTTTCGGGGTTGCAACGAGGGTAGTCATTTGTGCGTCTTTGAGAGAACTCAGGTGTTCGGGTCCGTGAGTTAAGGTTGGTGACTCTTCAAGTCCTAATTAACTGTTAAGTGATTTCCCGACTCGATCGTCTTCTAGTGTTGCAGGAAGTGACGAGTCGGATGACGTATCACCTCCGGTCTCGTCGGGATCGATCGTTCGGTGAACGATCGTGGTCGTAGCTTCCGGAGGCTACATCTGTGCTAATTTTCACCAACAACCAAACCCCTTTTTTTGGACATCAAGGAAGTGCATCATTGAATAGGATCGAGGACTCGTATCCTGAACTGAATCGAGGCAAGGTATTGAGAAGTGCGGGATCCCGGTGAGAAATTGTCTGGTTCATTTTCGTTGAGTGTAACTTGACTGAACATGACTCCTTCGCTAGCCCACGCCAGTCCGTCATTAATTCAAAACACAGCAATACCCGTAAAAATCTTTAACATTTGAGGCATTATTTGCTACATTTTGAATCAGCTGCTACACAGCTAGCGCAAAAATGTACCAAAAGTTTGCAGAAGTGAAATCACATACTATTTTGCCAGTAAAAAATAGGTAGTAGATTTTACAAGTTTGAGCATCATAGTCCTAACCTCATATCATCACATAGTCGTTTGATAGAATGTCAATTTTTTATAACTGTAAGGTTTTCATGTATAAGCGAAAGTACGGAAATGTGTGAGATAAGGAATGCCTGGCTGAATATTCTTGATAACCCAGAACAAATTCTATCAAAAAAATGAACTGTTTGAACTGTAATCTATTCGTATGGATTGAATGAAAGTGAAAATAATAATAAATAGCTCTTAAACAAATACATTTAAAAAGTATGACGTGTTTTATATCTGCTGATATAAAACTGGGAAAAATATTATTGTAACTAATGCTCCAAATGTTGAAGATTGATGCGAACACGTGGCAATTAGGTTAATATAATTTGAAGGGCCGTCATATAAATATAGTTTTTTCTCCTATAATAAGAAATACGTTGATGACAAATGACTTGTTCTTTATTTAAAAAATGAAAATATAATTTATACCCTCTAAAAATTCTAAATGTGTGCACGCATCATGCACGCCGTGAGAGAAAATCCGCATGCGGTACGTTGCACATGCGTCGCACAGTGCGCGCATTTTGCTATCTGGGCGCATTTTATATTTATTTTTTTTTTAATCGATGCTTCTTTTCTCAAACAATTGCCAAATTTCCAATTTTTACATATATTCTAATACAAAAATTCGTCTATTATTGATATGTTATCCATTTCAAAAACTTTATGTTTGATTTGGCTGAATGATGCATATGTGGTTAAATTTATTTTTAGCGTTGTTTTAACATCCCGTAAACATTCACACAAGGAAATCGATAGTTTCAAAAAACCAAAACCATAAGAGCTAATAAATAGATAATAAATTAGCTGTTTTTAGATTAAAGTGTTTACTCACAAAATCACATTTGGCCACAACATTAGAAATATGGTTCTATTGGAATATGCTTTTAGATTTTTTTAGGAGGTTGTATTTTCAGTTCTCAATAAACGAAACTCGAAAACCGCTTATTTCTAAGCCCCCTGGATATCATCGGTAAATCGGATTTCATGAACCTATTAGCCCTATTAGCGGCACCAGGAAAACACGACCATCGCAATAGTGGAGTATTCTCCTATCTACCTAAAAAGGGAGTGGATAAGACAGTTGTCTACAGCGGTTTTTGTTTTCGAGACTTACCATACTTTTTACCGACCACGCGGTAGAAAGAAGATCTGCTCGGCTCTGCGTGTAGGACAACCTAACGACTAAACCTAAAACTACCATACTTTAGGACCCAACACCCCAGGTAAAGAGTCACTGACCACGATCAACCTGTGGATTTGACTCGGGATAAATTAGCTTGTTATGTCAATTGTAGCTTTGCGAGTTGTTATCATTGAGCTAGATCCAATAATAGGCTGTGACCATTTTTGAGAGTGGAAATCAATCCCTGGGTTATAATCAGATCAGAGTAATCTGGAGAGTTAAAAAAAAGCAATGTATACTGGGTGCGAAGCTTATATCCCCTGAAAAAAACGTCGAATTGCAAAGTATTAAAAAGTATTAACATTTTGAATACATTTCAATTCTGCTTTCTGATGCAGAGAAAATATTGAGAAATTATAGGTTCGCATTAAGCTTTATCTCGCTGAATGTGAGACTTCAACGTGCATGTTTCGCATTCAAACACATTAAACAAGGCCGCCGGAACGTAGGTTATAGGTCTTTTTTATCCTTAAGAAGTGTGAATGTAAAGGAATTAGAGTAAGCGAGACACTCGCATGTGGAAAAAAATGACGGGTTTCCACATGCGAGTGTCTCACTTACTTTAATTCCTTTACATTCACCCTCCTTGAGGAGCGAGAAAGACAGATAACCTGCGGTTCGCCGGCCCTGTATTGGAACAAATTTACTTAATCCAAACTAAACTCGTAATAGCGTTTGAGAATTTTCATACTTCGCTTTAGAAAGTGTTGGTTCCCTTTAAGGGCGTTGGAACTAGGACCCGACCTCAAAATTGAATTGCCTAATTTACTCCATAAATACCAGAATTACATCTTTTTTTAGGTAATTAGGGCCTATTCCTATTATTAATCTTTTATTATTTTTAGATATTTAAGGTATTATATGAATAACCCAGGTGCGAATTTGGGTAGGCAGTCAGAGTTTGACGGTCGCTCCAAGGTCGAGCCTACTTTGGCAATCGAATTTCGGAGAAAAGAGTTGGTTTAACTGTGGCGGCTCCAAGTCACCTTTGTTGTGCCAACGTTGGCAGGCGACATTTGTGGTCAGAGTTCACCCGATCATCAGCCCAACTGTGTCCTAAGGTTGGGCCGACAGCCAGATTAAGACACCCCGAAACCCCCGCTTTACGACAAAGCGTGTAAATTCGAGAAGGCGGTATTTGAATTTTGAATCTTTCTATACGTTCAAATACGGTGCAAAAGATTGAAGTCAGAAAATTCACTTCAATGCGTCAGCACGAAAACGCTTCGACATTGGTCAATGCGTCTGAATTCATGAGAGTAAAATACACACTCGAATTCGCTCCTACTCGTCACGGCGAATTTCAGCAAGTGTCGATATATAACATTTAATCTATAACAAGAAAACCAACGTGCGGCGCATACAGAATTTATTGTAAATGTTTAGGAAATTGTACCATAGCTCAGTCGGAACACTGTGGACTGATACACGAGGGATCGCTGGTTCAGAACTCGAAACGTGAACTTTTTATTAATTTTTTTCGAATTGACCTTGACCACGCATTCATATGAATTCACACACATTCAATTTGTCCTGTCTCAATTCATCTAAATGTGTTTCAATTCGTTTAAACGAATCAGAAAACGGGACTTACGCTCATTCAAAAATGTTTATTCGCCCCAATCCGTATCAATTTTTTCTTTTTTGCTGGGATTTTAAAATTTCCGTAACTATATGGTTAGCCCAACTCTAGCTGAGGTTGGTCCGACTATCGGCGTAATAATAACTGGTGCAAGTAACCTTACTGCGCCCGACCGTTGGCTCAAATCTGGACCAAACTCCGGCTGACAGTCGGATAGATTGTGACGCATTTTTTTTAAATATTCATAAAAATATGGTCGGCCCGACTCTGGTTGATGTTAGCCCGACCATCGGCGTTATAATGATCAGTATAAGTAACCCTACTGCGACAGACCGTCGGCCCAAACTCTGACCCAAAGTCGGGCCGACAGTCGGATATACTGTGGAGAATTTTTCTAAAATGACCATAAAATTACGGTCGCCCCAAGTCTGGGGGAGGTGCACCCGATTTTGGCATAATATTAACCATTGCAAGTAACATTACTGCGCTCGACCGTCGGCCCAACTATGACCCAAAGTCGGATCGACAGTTGGATAGATTGTTGCCCATTATTTTAAAAAGACCATAAAATTACAGTCGGCACAACATTGGGTGAGGTGTGCCCGACTGTCCGTGTAATATTACCCAGCGCATGTAACTTTACTGTGCTCGACCGTCGGCCCAACTTCTGCCCCAAAGTCGAGCTGACAGTCGGATAGACTGTGGCGAACTTTCTGAAAGGACCGTAAAAATACGGCCAGCCCCACTCTGTTTCATGTTGGCCTAACTATCGACATTATATTAACCAATGTAGTTCGGCCCAACTCTGGGTGAGGTTCACCCAACTTTTGTCGTGATATTAATCAGTGCGGGTTACCTTACTACGCCAGACCGTCGGCCCAACTCTGGCCGACAGAGTTGGACCGACAGTCCAAGACAGTCCAGTTGGACCGACAGTCGCATAGACTCTAGTGAATTGTTTTAAAAGGACCATCAAAATACGATCGGCCCTACTATAGGTGATTTTGGCCCGACTTTCGGAGTGCAATTAACCAGTGCAATTAACTTTACTGCGCCCGACCGTCAGCCCAAGCCTGGCGAAAGTCCGAGTGTCAGTCTGATAGACTCTGGTGAATTATTTTGAAAGGATCCTCAGAATACGATCAGTCATAGTTACGTTGTGTATAACTTTAGAAACTTTAATCAAGTCCATGCGGCTGTCGATCTGATCTTAGACCAGAGTTGTGCCAAAGGTCGGGCGAAATAAGTTACTTGAACTGGATACAAATATGACGACAATAAGGTCAACTGTCGCCCAAAGTCTGGCCAATCGAGATGAACATCTTTTATTAAAAACACTTCGTTTTTAAATTTGCACATTAAAATTTTTTGAGCCCAACTTCTCATAATATGCATAAAATCAAAAAATAATAAATATATTCCTGAGCTGATCCTGGCTTTTTCAATAAAAAAGCATCCCCGAGATTTTTACAGGAACGTTTAGGCGTTTCGATAGTTCAGTTGACTAATGCGTCGGCTAGGAACCTACGGGTTAGGTAGCGTAGGTATGGTTCGAATCCCCAGAGAGTGCGATTTTTCAACGAGTTTAAGCGTGCGATTATATGTGTAAGGGACGCATCGTGCGTGAAACTGTGTTATTACAAAAATAAACTAAGTGTAGCAATAATACAAAACACATTTTTTTTGCAACTAACGCTTCTTATCGATGTTAGCTCAACCTTGCCAACCATTGTCTGGCCAACCGTGAAAAATAGGTAGGCTTGCGTTATCATTATCCTAGTTGGGCCAACCATTGATTCACAAAGTTGGGCTAACGTTGGAAGCCAATGGTGTATCAACCTTGTGTACCGTGGTTGGATCAATTTTTCCAAGCATTGCCGGGCCAACCGTAGAAAATAGATAGGCTTGCGTTATTAGTACTTTAGTTAGCCCAACCATAGGTTCACAAAGTTGGGCCAACGTTGGAAGCCAATGGTGTACCAATCTTGTGCAACGTGGTTGGCTCAATCTTGCTAACTATTGTCGGGCCAACTGCCAATGTGTTTTCAAGTCATTAGGAGTTTCAAACTTTATGGAAGAGTTAAATATATATTTTTGATAAATAAAAAATCAATAAAAAATAAAATAGTTGTAGCAACTCACAGCTCACAACGACAGACCAGCGAAACCCTCGTGTGTCTTGAGGACGCGAAGCGACCCAAGGATGGCAGCTTTCTGCATCCATGTCGAAAGTTACTTGGCATATTTTTGGCACGCGGGTATGACTTTAAGGTTACGAACCAGTGTTAGTTTCGCACCTACAAGAGCACTGATGACAAGGACAATTACTTTAACCGAATATTTTGGATACAGTCGTTGCAGCTCCCTTTTAATGTTTTGATACCTCTTTGCCTTTTCCTTCTCCTTGACAGTGATGTTGTAGTCGGCCGCAGTCAAGCAATCGATCACGCATATAGTACGTTTCTCGAAACCTTAGAGAACGGTGTCAGGCCTCGAGTGTGCATCGGAGACTGCTGTCCGAAAATCGTAGTTATAGAAAATTGGCACTTCTCGTGTTGAACAATTGACTGTATCTCCATCTGAGGGTTTGACAGGGCAGGGTCGCGGCCAACGCCGTGAGAGCGACAAGAATGGTAATAAGGAATTCTTAGGGCCGGATTACATCTGTGGAGCTATGTCGCTCTATGCTTAAATAAAATTCCCCGTACCTAAATCTAAATTATCTGTGAAAGTTTCCGTGTATTTTCTTGTCGAGCAGCTGTTGCAGGAGTTTTTCACCGTCTGCTTTATCTACTTTGGCTTTTAGAAGTGAAGCATCTAGATAGAGTAATGCACTTTCCTCACTTCTGAAGTTAAAATTCAGGCCCAGGGTCTTGGCCGCCTGCTGCACGGCTTTGTGAAGGAACGCTCCGTTGCCAATCATCTCGCGTTTCCTGACAATTTTTAGGAGAGGATCTCTGCTATTTGCAACGATCTAAGCTGTACTCAGAAAAATTCGGTTATGAAGACATTGGAGATTCAGAATTCCGCGTCTGCCTTGATGACGTGAGATGTGTAATCGCGGAACGGACGAATTGATATGCAAGCTCTAATGCATATGCTTTTTCTTATGCGTGCAAATATCAAGGGCCGTAGGCTCGTTCTTCGTCCATTTAACCACCAAAGAAGATGTTTGTATCTGCTTTAGAGAGATTCCTTCACTGATGTTACGTCCTGAATGCGTCTTTGAAGCACGCCCAGGTATGTATAGGTCTCTTCAGTGTCAAGATTTCTAATAAAACTAATATCCACAAGCTTAGGGTCATCGGAAACGCCAGTAATTTTCCCTTTTTCAGATTAATCTTGGCACACTTGTGCAATCCAAAATCTATACCAATCTCGCCTGTGCACTCCTTCACAATATTTGAAACACGTTGAACGCGCTGATGGACTGCAGACGTGTCTTTGCAGAATCCTCTCATTTAGGACAACTGTAAAGATCTTATACAGCGTGTTCAAACAAGTTATTAGCCCGTAATTCTCTGGGTTGAACAAGTCGCCTTTTTTTCGGTAGGAGTATAGTGCGTCGTAACATCAGCGACTTTGGAAGTGACATTTCCGACTTTAAATATGAGGTGAATATGCGGGCCACAGGTTGGTGTGTAGAAGTAAACTTCTTCCACCAGAAGTTCTTGATACCATCTGGTCCTGCAGCGGAAAAAGTTCTTCGTACCTCTAAGTGCTTTTTTCACCTCCTCCGCAGTGAATGATGGATTTTCCTCCTCAGATGTTATGAGGTTGTCGCAAAAATCCTTAAAGCGGATGATACTATGAGTATCTTCTTTTAACTCCAGTGTTTTCGGGATCTTGTAAACCTCTCTCCAAAAAGTCTCTATCTCGCTGGGCTTGGGTGGATTTTTGACAGAAACAGGGAAATCGCTCAAGAGGCGCGATCAGTCAGCAAGAAACTGTTGATCCTCAGTTCTTGGGCGACCTCTCGAACCCTATCCGTGAACGATCTACCAAATGTTATGTAGTCAATCACATCCAATCTTCTTGTTCAGTTGATGCAAGCGAATTTTGGTCTTTTGATCCATCGTCGGTTTTAGCCTTCGATTTCAATTATCCAAAGCTCTCGCCGCACCATACACAGAAAAATTGATGGTCCAGAGGTCGGATTGTTGCGAGATTTCTCCACGAAGGGAGGCATCCATTTCAGCCAGTTCTTGGGGCTTAGAAGGAACCTGGATGTTAATGCTCCTCCTTGTCCTGAAATCGCGATCATCTCTCAGAAGGTGCCTGCTTTCCGCGGTTTGTCTCAATGTCGGTTCCTCATCTTCGTCTGCAGCTTCTTCATGCAGCGGTTGGGGAAGCGCTCTGCGTACATATCCATTTTTCGAGAGGTAGGCACCTTGAATTCGCAATGACTGATGCGAAACGTATGGAAGCTCTGGGTGCTTCTGGCACCACAGATCGTGCATGCGCGCCATAAATCCTCCGTGAACAGGGATAATACTGGCATCGTAGCAGTCCAGCAATTCATCCTTGACTTGCTTCGTCCACTCAATGTGAGCGTTTCGTCGGTTTGTCGTGTTTCCATATAAATTATTTTCAGCACCTCAAACTCTAGAGTGATCGGCACTGCTTGCCGACCCATTGTCGGGTGCTCTATGCGATCGAGCGTTTTGAACCGCATGTACAACGTTTTGGTGGTTTAGTAATTTGATTTAAAGATCGCGCACTTTTCAGAACTTCTGGTTCCTGTTTAATCGCAGCCAATCAAAAGAGTGTGAGTTCGTTTCTCAACTCTCTCTAGAGGATCTCTAGGGATAGGGAGAGAGAAGGTACGGAAGAAGGTACTGTAGCAGGGTGAGGTACCGCCGTGGTGACATAGCTACACGGTACGCAAGTTACGTTTCAATGGATTTAGGCGAGGAAGTACTCTGCACGCCGAAAAGTGAGATAAAAAGAAGGGGGCAATAAGGAAAACGGTAGAGAGGGAGAGATTGAGGGCGAATAGTTTTGGCTCAATCGAACCGTTTATAAATAGGAAGATGGATAGGGCAAACAGAGGAAGTAGCGAAGACAAGATATAAATAGGATCCACTTAGAAAACAGATGCGAAAATGGGAAGAAGTCAGGGAAAATGTTACAAAAAGGATGCAGATTTTAGAACGAAGATTAGAAAAACAGGATGAGCATAATAAAAAGGCAGCACAGTTAGAAGGTAGGATAGTGAAAATCGAAAAATCAAAACGGGAGTTTCGTGTGGGGAAGAGTGGGAATAATGAGAGGGAAAGGATAAGGAAAATAGAAAGAAGATGAGAATGGAAAGAAAGAGAGGAAAGAAAAAGAAGGATAGTGATGAAGGGTCTAAGATTAGAGGGCAAGGAGTTGGAGGAAGGAGTGGAAAATGTGCTAAAAAGGATAGATGCTAAAGTAGAAATGGAGGAAATTCGAAGTGTAGGAAAGGAAACACGAAGAGGATTCAAAATGACATTAGTGCAACTAAAGAAATGGGAACATAAGAGGGAAGTCATTACAAAGAAGAGATTGTTAGATGAAAGGTCGGAGAGAATAAAGGATGATTTGACATGGGTAGAAAGGAATATGCATTATAAGTGAAGGCAAATAGCGGAGGAGGAAAGAAGGAAGGGAAAAAGAACGTGGATTAAGTATGGCAGAATACAGCTCGAAGGAGTATGGTGTGATTGGCATGAAGAAAGGGAAGAGATAGTAAGAAATGAGGTGCCGGAAAACTAGGAGAGAAAGGAACGGAAGATAGGAAAATAAGAAATAGCAATAAGGAAAGAAAGATGAGAAACGAAGGTAAAATAGAATGGAGGATATGTTACTGGAATGCATCAGGATTGGAAAGGAATGATTCCCCTTTCTCCTCCTGAGCGAAAGGGAAACGGTAATTGATTAAATGATAGTGGATGATGAGGTTAGAGATAAGATCAAGAAACTAGAGGTATATTGAAAGCTAGATGGATATATAGGTTAGGAAAATTAGCTGGATTAGCTGTCAACACCAACTCTATGACACTATCACTATATCGCAGTAATGATGGAGACGTTACATCGGCATATGACATATATCTTTATAACGGATGATGAGGTAAGAGGGAAGGTCAAGAAACTAGAGGTAAATTGAAAGCTAGATGGACATATAGGTTAGGAACATTAGCGGGGTTAGATTTCAGCACTATCTCTATAACACTATCACTATATAGTAGTAATGATGAAGACGTGACTAGATGAAAAGGGATGGGAAAGAGTAGGGAAGGTTACCAAGAGGTTATAAATGGCAAGTTCAAAATGCAAAGAGTAAGGAACGAATGTATATCAGGGAAGGCTTAGGAAGAGAGAAAATAACAAAAAGAAGGATTAATAGTAGAAGAGGTAAAGATGAGAGGAGATAAGTGGAAGATAGTGGGGGCTTATGTGAACGTTGACATGCAGGAGAAATCAGAGGAGATGGAAGAAATGATGGACGAAAATAAGTAAGAGATTAGGCTTATAATAGGGGGAATTTCAATGCGAGAACAGGCGATAGAGAAGAAAAGGAATGGGAGAAGAGCGAGGAAGAAAATCCAAAGACAAGATACTGAATGGGGAGGGAAAGAAATTGTTAAAAAGCTTGGAGGAGTTGGCATGGTTTATCTTAAACGGAAATATAGAGGGAGATGAGGAACAGGAATATACACGCTCCGGAAGAGAAAAGGGAACGGTAATTGATTACGTGATAGTGGATAATAAGGTAAGAGGTAAGGTCAAGAAACTAGAGGTAGGCGATCATATAGATTCGGATCACTTTCCGTAATAGTGAGATAAGAGGGAGAAAAAAGTAATGACAATATGGATAAAACGGAATCAAAGATAAAAGAGCAGGGAAAGGGGATTGGTCAATGGAAGGAAAAGAACAGTTCAAAGAAAAGGTCAGAAATATCAAAATGGGTGAGGGAAATGTGGTCGACGAGATGGAAATAATGATAGGAGAAATAAGAAGAGGATTAGAGTGCACAAGCAAAAAAGAAGTTAATAAAGGAGGGAATAGAAGTGGATGGGATAATGAATGTAAAGAGAAAAAGGAAGAGGTCAGAAAGGAATTCAGAAAATGGAAAAATAAAAAAGTAGTGGAAAAGAATATAGGAGAAAAAAGGAGTATACTGAGTTGTGTGATCAAAAGAAAGAGGAGGAGAAGAAAAAGTTTGAGGAAGAGGCGGAGAAGACTAGGACGGAAAAAGAGGTTTGGAAGGTAGTAAATAGAGAAAGAGAAACAGAAGAAAAAGAGTAAATCAGGATATTGAAATGGTAGAAAGAAAAATATATTTTATCGATTTGCTAGGAGTGGTAGTGAGAAAAGTTAGAAAAGGAGGAAAATATGATAGAGAAAGAGATGAGGAAGAAGACATAACACGGGAAGAACTAGTCAAGGTGTTGAGAATGATGAGAGATGGCAAGGCACCTGGTATAGATGAGATTCCAAATGAAGTCTGGAAGTATGGGGGGACAGAACTAAAGGAATAGGCATGGATAATGTGTAATACAGTATGGACAGAAGAGGAGTGGTCAGAGCTACGGAAAAAGGAGTAGTGGTACCCATAGTGAAGAAAGGCAAAGGGAGGAGATTAAAGATTATTGGGGCGTGACGATAATGCCAACATTGTATAAAGTATATGCAACTGTTTTGTCGGAGAGATTGAAGAAAGAAGTTGAGACAAAAAATATAGAGCCACCTAATCAGACAGGGTTTAGAAAAGGAATGGGGGTGATGGACAATATATATGTTCTGAATTATCTGATAAATAAAAGGATTAAAAGGGAGAAAGAGACAATGATAGAAATATTCGTGGACTTAAAATCTGAATTTTTGAGAGAGATAAAAAGCAGGGTAAAGGTAGGAGAGCAAGTAGGAGGAAGTTTTTGGTTAGTGAGAGGAGTAAGGCAAAGATGACTTCTGAGCCCACATTTCTTTAATATATTAATCTCATACTTAGAAGATGAAATGAAGAGAAAGAGATGGGGAGGAGTTAGGATGGGAAAGGAAAAAATATATACACTGGCGTACGCGGACGATATAGTGTTGATGCCAGAAGATGAAGAAGCGATGACAGGCTTAATTACAGGATTGGAGAAATACTTAGATGGGAAAAAGTTGAATTTAAATGTAGAAAAGACAACTCGTATAAGAGAAAGGATAAAAAAGGTCGCAGGGATAATGAACAGATATAAAGAATAGGAAAAAGAAGGTTCAAGTAAGAATGGTGAATGAGAATCTGGTTATTTGATACGCTTGTATGGCCGGTATTAGGTTATGGAGCAGATATTTGGGAATGAAAGAAAAGAAAGAGATTGAGAGTTTACAAGAAAGGTATGTAAGGTGGACGCTAGGGGTAGACTGGGTGGCGTATGGATATATGGTGGGAGAAGAAACGCAAAGGGATAAATTAACTACTAGAGCGGATAAGAGGGCATGGCAATTCGAGACGAAGTTAAGGGAGGTAAAGGGAGGGGAGTTAGCGAAAAAGTATTTAAATGAGGTAGAAGAAATGAGAGGGAGAGCGGTAGAACTAACAAGATGAGAAGAAGAAAGGAGGTCGTTTTTAGTGCTAGAGATATAGGAGAGGGGAATGGAGTAAGCTATGAAGAATTGAAGGGAAAGGACAAGGAAAGACAATAATGACTACAAAAAATTGACTAAAAAATATTCAAATAGTTTTTGCAGACAGCATTTGCAAGTGCACCAATTTTATGGATAATCCAATTTATGATTGTATGTAAATTTTTTACTTTATCCAGTTTGAAATTATAATTCGAAAATATTAAAATTATAATTTTGAAATTAGATTTTATCAAGCCATCCAGCAATAAATTCAAAAAGCATAAATTTCGAATTCTGAAATTTCCAAATGAGGCCCTCTACAAATTTATTGATAAATTCCAAGTTTATCAAGTCGCCCAACTATAAATTATGATATCACCAAATTTTCCACATTCATTATTCCAATATTACAAAACTATTAAGTGTCCACTTTTCTTTATAAATAATAAAATTTATCAACTCACTCAGCAATAAATTTCAAAACCATCGATTTCGAATTCTGAAATTTCCAAATTAGGCCCTCTGTAAATTTATTTATAAATTCCAAGTTTAACAAGTCACCCAACTATAAATTACGATATTAAAAAATTTTCCATATCCATAATTCCAATATTACATAAGTGTTTACTTTTCTTTATAATTTATAAATTTATAATGTCACCCAGCAATAAATTCCAAAACCGTCAACTTTGAATTCTGAAATTTCCAAATTGTGTCCTCCACAAATTTAATTATAAATTCAAAGCTTTTCAAGTCACTCAACTGTTATTTTTGATATAAAAAAATTTTCCACGTTTACAATTTGAAAATACAAATTACAAATTTATCAATTCGCCAAAAAAAAATTCCAAATTTCTCACATTTACAATTTTGAAATTTAGAAAGTGGTAAGTGCTTACATTTGTTTATAAATTGTAAGTTCATGAATGCATTTTTATGTAAGTAAAATATAACTAAAGCTATGGCACTGATCACTACGGTATCTGGCACGTGCCAATTTCTAATCGGAGGATTTCTCTAGCTTCTGCCAACGTTCGAGCGTTTCTCGGCTCGTGTCAAAGTGAGGTATTTTCGCACGACTTTTATGACTCTCGCAATGAAACAGGTGGTGGATTCATTTTAGGTAGGTACAAAACAAAGTTTTTGCAGATGCTGTCTGCAAAAACTATTTGAATATTTTGTAGTCAATTTTATTCACATTTTTTATTTTTATTTCTCAATTTAAAACTGCCAGTAAGACTCGAAGCCTGTATTTGCGGTCGGTAAGGAAGGGCATCCCGATTTCGCGAGTGGCAATGAGTATTTTGGACCAGTCATGCAATTCAAAATTGGAATTGAAACAATTCTTGTGATTGGAAAATGCACAAGAATGCATATAAAATGTATAACTTCTGAATTTATACAAGAAAAAAATTTATAACACATATATTACCAGTTTATTTTCTTTGACTTCCGAAGAATGAATTATATTTCACAAAACATTTGATTTCAGAAGAAATTTGTTGAAAAAGTAATTCAAAATAATTTTTGTTAATGTTTTCAATATCTTGTACGTATTCTCAAAAGATCCAATTTTGAATTGCGCGCCAACTACGGCCAACCAGTGCGCGGCATGAACGCAAGTGCAGTAGCTAAAGGCGCCCACATTGGCATAACTGATTTCGTACTTCAGAGCATCGGAGATTCGGAGCACGAAATTGACAGATCCCTAGCGGACCGAATGAACGGAACGGATACGCTACAGCGTAGCCCTATAGTATCCACATCGTATCCTCTCTGTATCATGCAAAAAAACTCATTTAAATGGGAAGATGAACATTTAACTTGTTGAAATTCGGATTTTACGTGAAATTTTGCGTTAGAAGATCACGGAGTAATTGCAATAGTTTTTCTTGTAACGATAAAAACTTTAAAAAAATATAATACCTAGCGACAACGTGGGCTGAAGGCGACTTCAAGCGTCCATAATCAAGCATCCATCATCGTTTAAGCAGTACTCCTCAAATGATTATGGATGCGCTTGAAGTCGCCTTCAACCCACGTTGTCGATGAGTATTATATTTTTTTAAAGTTTTTATCGTTGCAAGGAAAACTATTGCAATTACTCCGTGACCTTCTAACGCAAAATTTCACGTAGAATCCGAATTTCAACAAGTTAAA
>CAKNWT010283590.1:0-12113 GCA_932066315.1 Andricus coriarius | reverse complement strand
TTACGAGAAAATTGATATTTTCAAGATGAAAATTCACTTATTTTGTAAAAAACATTTTCTCTTTTATGAGAAATTCAATTGTTTAGGCAGGAAATTCATATTTTTTCGTTATAAATTCAACCTTGTTTGCAAACATAAATCTTCGGGGATTTCCAGCCTCGAAGTTCGAAGTCAGTTGTCCAGTGCAGCCCGATGTTTTTTCATCATCCGCATCTTTATGCGTCAATTTTTAAATACACTCTTCTTTAATTTAGTGACTTAGTAAGTATTATCTACTGAGAGAGAAGGATAGTCTATATAATTGAATATTTTCTCAAATTCTACAATATAAACCGAAACTTAAAAATGTTAAAAGTGTCTACGGGGGACTTGGCTTTAATCTTCAGCCCTGAGAATGTTGACGTCCCTAGCGACTCTCATTTTACCTTACTGTTGTGTAATTCCTCTCTTGATGAAAGTGAAAATCTCATTAAAAATTCTGCAGTCTATACTTTCTTTTAAGTGAATAGTTAATATCACACAAAAGTAAACTTTATATCATTCATTTGATAAAAATTTACAATCCTTTGCGTTATTTTATAATATACTGGTATGAAAATACCAACCCTTATATCAATTATTACATATCAGAATATCCTAAAATAATTGTAAACTTTATCTAAATGTAGTATTGTCCTCCATTTACCTAAGTAATTGGGTAAATTTTAATGAACAAATTTTCTTTGTGTACAAAATTCAGCGTTTTCCTTAACATCTACTAGGTGGCGTTGCAAAACGGGCATTCCGGTATTTCACGACTCTGGGCCATGAAATGGGCCTACCCGGGCCAGATCATGCCAGCCCGATCGGGGCCAGATGGGTAATAGGGAAAATATATGGCGATTTCTGCGAGGGCAATAGTGTAGTGGTTAAGATAGTCGACTTGCGTGCTTATAGGTTTATGCGTTCGAAACCCCCCGTTGCGTGCGAAATTTCACTTGTATTATAAGCGTTGTGATCTTACAAATACCGATTAAATATAAGTATATCCGATCATATATCTATGATTCGACCGTCTTTAGATTTATTAATTATTTTTTAGCAATATTTTCTTACCATTCATAGTGCCGTCTAAAGACTCTAAAGTCTAAACTAAACTATACTCTATATCATTAACATAAATTAGATCTGCAGTGGGACTCCCATACCGTGTCGAAAGTCGAAAATCGAACAGACCTCTTTTTCTAACGTGTGGAGATAGAAAGAGAGGTTCGTTCGATTTTCGACTTCGAAACAGCATCGGAGTTCCACTGCTGCTGATAATATCCGTCAAAGTGACATGATATTTCGTAATTGCAGCGTCGAGGGACAGTGCAGAATAGCGACTGGATCGGTAAAATCTACTGATCCGCACGTCAGCACCACTTGAGAATTGGCACTGGTTACCAGAAATGATAGTCATATTCAGTTGCCTATACTTGTAACATTTACTGAACTGCCGTGTTGTCCATATACGTACTTGGAAGATCAGTAGATTTAACTGGGTTTTCAGTAAAATATAGGGTTCTTTTTCCTGCGTGCGCATAATGCATTTGTTGATTACATTTGTTAAAAAAATCATCAAATTTATGAACTAATTATGAATGTTGCTGAAATTATCATGAAGTTCTAAATTGAAGGGACTGGTATTGAAAAAAATGACTTTTCCCGTTGACTTTTCAGTCCAAAATAGATGAAATTTCAGGCAAAACAGTTGAATTTTCAAGATAATAATTAAATTTTCAACAAGATAGTTGAATTTACATCCTACAAGAATGAATTCCCAAAGAAAAGGACGAATTTTCAACAGAAATGAAAAAGTTAAACTTTCAGTTTAAAAATTAACTTTTATTAAAATGGTCAAGCTTTCAAGCGAAAAGATGAATGTTCAATGAAACTTATATTAGACTTATAATAGTTGATATTTTAACCCAAAAAGATTTTAATTTTAATAAAAAAACTTGAATTCAACCAAAAAAGACGAAGTTTCAACCAAGAAGTTGAATCCTTAACCGAAAAGACGAATTTTCAACATAAAAGTTTGATTTTCTAACCAAAAAGAATACTTTCTAACAAAAGTGTTTAATTTTTAACAAGCTAGATTACTTTTAAATGAAATAGTTTAGTTTTGAGACAAAAAAATGAATTTTTAAGCGCAGTCCAGCGATGCTGAACATAGGAAAAACTTGTCCACGGAAATAAAATAAAAACGAAAAAATCGACTATTTATCGCTATTTGCATTGCCATAAATGTTTAAACAGACAAATATTAAAACAATCGAGCCACATGAATCTCTTTGAAACTAAATGCTCAATTTTTTCAAAAAAATAAATCCAAAATCGCTCAAGAATTGCCTTCCAGAAGTTATTTTGAAACTGTTTTTTTTTATTTCATCCATACTTATTTCAAGGATAATTTTGAGAATTGCGATTGTTTGAGAAATAAACCATATTCATGATCTGGCGAAATTTTAGATTCCGAACTTTACCAAATTATGTAAAATAATGTACCTATGAATTAAAGCTACTGCAGTAGATTTGAGTAAAATATACTCAAAAAATTTCCATAAAATTTCCTATACACTTGAACATTCTTTTATTCTAAACTTTTTGAGTCAAATAACATATCGTTGGAATCGTTATAATTCGCAGATTCCGAATATTTTATTTGTAAATTACCAAGAGCTAAATTAAAAAAATGTTATATTCTGCATTTTAGTGCTCATTATGTACAAAGGACTCCCGCTGACTAGGTTCGACGACAGCAGTTCGGTTGAGTGAGGGGAAGCCGCGTAGTGGGGGAACCTCCCTCAGGTATCCAGTGCGGAATTGTCCTGTGCCCTCGTAACCCATACCGGCCATAATGGCCCTTTTCATGCGGTGGCCCACAAATAAAGTCTTACACCCGAGCTATCGACCTGATGAATTAATTCGGACAGAAATTACGTATAAAAAATCAATAGATATTCGAAAACTTTAAAATCTACGATAAATTTTGAGGTCATGTCACTCGTCGTTTTTGACATATCACAGCATTTAAATATTAATTAAACGCGGAATTCGTAATTTGGAAAAAATAACTAAAAACTTGATTTCTATATATTTAATGTATGAATAGAATACACCCAAATTTGGTTAAAAATAATCACTCATAGTATGTACTACTAATAAATGTAATAAGAAATATGGTGTTTCAAAATGATGTCGGATATGTTTTTCAAGTTTGCAAGTTTTTAGATGCATAACAGGAAAATTAAAATTTATTTTGGAGTTCATTTTAAATTTAAGTCATTTATAATATAAGTTTTCTATAAATAAATTTTAAAAAAGGTGGAGAGACCAAGGTGGAAGAAATTACATACTAACCAACAGATAAATAAGTTGGTAATTATTCGTTTTTGCATATGTTTACAATTTTATTATAGGTGATGAACCACCTGTGCAATGTATTTGCATTAAAAATCAACTTTAACAACACTTCTCACGGTGCCTTATTGTGCTTCTTCAAAATGCATTCGACTTCTGCTAACTGTCACTGCGCAAGTGCGTAACTTTATATGTTTCAGGAGATTTTTGAAGCCAAAAAGCATGAGTTCGAAAATTTGTGGATTGCCCCTTCATGCACCTTCACCCTTTAAATATAACGAGAGGGATGGACCACTTCGATTTTTCTAGTATACTCTGAAAATATTCCCACATATTCCGTAAATATTCCTATGTATTCCCAGATATTCTTGATATTCCAGATATGCCGAAGTATTCCATAATATTCTAAAGTATTCCGAAATATTTCAATATATTCTCACATATTCTACACTGTTAAAAATTTCCTGAAATTTCAGTCAGTTTTCAATGACTTATGTTACTGAAATTTCATAAATTTGGCTTTGAAAATTAATTTGAGGCCATATTCATTAATTTTCAGTGACACGAAACTTAATTTTGAATCAAAAGTTATTGAAATTTCATAAAATTGACTGAAACCTGTTTCAATTGCTTGTACATGAAATATTATTGGTGGCTGAATAAATTTCACTGTGGTTCACGTAAATTTTATAAACATGCATTGAAAATGATATCCCTTGACGTTCTGGGGTGGTATTTCATGAGAAATCCGCCAGGGCGCGACGTGCCACCTCTCTCAAAACAGAAATGACACGTCCAGTGTTTAAGAAAGCAGTCGACGCGAAGCAAAGCATACTTACCTGGCGCAGAGGCAACCGTGATCAACAACATGATGATCAACAAGGCGGTTCGTTCAGGGCGAGGCTCGTGCATTGCTACGGTCGAGCTCACCTTTTCTTTTTTATTGGTATTGGATACATTTTCTGGAATTTCACCACATAAATTTCGGGAAATTCCCGAAATTTGAAGATAGTACAGAATAACATAAGGCATATTTCTCATCAAATTTTGGGGAGAATTCCACAAAATTTGTGGAAATTAGCGACAACACAATTTTAGGGGAAATTCCTCAATAATTCCTCATAGGATATTCATGAAGATTTACAAAAAAATGCAATGCACTATCTCTTAAAATAGTTTCAAAACTTACATTGAAATTTCAAAAGGCTATTTAAATTTCAATGTTGCATGAAATTTCAATGAGTTTTTCACTAACCGTAGTGTAAAAAGCTTCACTAACATTTTCATGAAATTTCATGAACTTACTTCTAACAGTGTAAGGTATTTCTCGGGGAGTCCAACGATTTAAACTTCTTAGCTTGAACTGATCTCGTATCGAAACCTTTGTCACGTTTCTTTGCGAAATTTGCGAGTATTTTATCACTCCGCGACGGAATCCGTATAACCCGTGTAGAAATTGCCAAATGCTTGCCCAATTACAAGTTTGGCCCCAGCTTGGGAAATTATTTTATGGTTATCAATATTTTCTCGCTGCTCTGGTTAAAAATTAATAAAATAACATTGAGATACAGATGGTATCTTAAGTTTTCATTTAGTGGAAATGGAGGGGTTTTCTTTTGGAAACCTTAAGTCGGGAAGTCTCCGGGAATACTTGGCAACGTCGAATTCAGAAAAATAACCAATATTTTATTATATTACCTTGCGTGCGAAATGCGAATGTCATTTTGACTTAGAGTGTACTTTAGAGATTGTATAATTGTATGTATGATTGTATGTGTCAAAAAAGATATCTAGTTACTTTTATTGAATGTGCTTTATATAAATCAACGTC
Source organism: Andricus coriarius (assembly GCA_932066315.1). Classification (NCBI taxonomy): domain Eukaryota; kingdom Metazoa; phylum Arthropoda; class Insecta; order Hymenoptera; family Cynipidae; genus Andricus; species Andricus coriarius. The sequence continues at coordinate 6,898 of CAKNWT010283590.1, read as the reverse complement.
TATTTCTGCACCTTTCCATATTTTTATTATAAGGTTTACTGATTAGTTTCAATTTACTTCAAAATTTATCACGCATTAATTACAAAGAAAGTTGAATTTATTTCATAAACTATAATTTATAGATCATTTTGTTTTTTAAAAGCGTGCGGTACAATAGCCTCATCTATGAAAGTGCGCGTGCGCAGTAGAATGGGGACTACACTTTCAGGGCACGAGGAGAATATTGCTATTGCTTTCATTCCATCTAATTGTGAGAAATTAGTTTTTATTCGTCGCGATTTGGTGGTCACAATCACTTCTCAGAACCAGAAAGGTAGGTTACTTATCATTTGATGATATGAGTACAGGTTAAATTAAAAGAAGGCGTTGTTTTGATTCAAAATTCCAGCAAAGCTTTTAGGTTAGAATTCTCACGTGCTATTCTTTTACATGAATATTTTTTTCGGCACAGTTTTGTCAAATACAAAAGATTGGGAAGGTGGACGCAAAGAACGCATGGAATAGATTATAGAACTCCTTAATTATATTTTATGTATATGTTTCGAAATTGGAGGAAAAAAATTAACCTAGGGTAAACCTGAGAGAACCAAACAAGGGCCGGACGAGTTTACCCTACATGGGGCGTTTGCAAGTACAATCGTGACGCGCCTTGTAGGGTCCTTGTCAGCTTTCCAGACCAGGACCACATCAGACCTAGGGCAAACTAACGAGAACCCCACCAGAACCCCATCAAAATTTCTGCACGGGATCTTGAACCTCTTGAACACAAATAGGTTGGTTTGAGGTTATGTTGGCGAGTGCTTTTGTGATTTCTCCTGTATTAATTAATAAAGGGTGATTTAAATGATCAAACTATACATTATTTTACAGAATTACACTTTCTGAAATATTGTTTGCAGAAAAGTAGCTGTCCAGTTAACTGATCCTCTAAAGATCAAAAATTAAAAAAAAAAATTAATCTATATAATGTAGATTACCTAAAAATCAAATTTCAAATACTTAAATATTTTAATAATGTAATAATTTTAAATAATTTTATTTAAAATTAATTTTTTGTCCGACCCCCCTTCGAAAACGCGCCATTGCATGCACGCAAAGCAGGCGTAAAGTGGCGGCTTGCAGCCCAGTAACGTTTGCTCATGCGCACTCCGTCGCCGGGCCAACAATAACTTTACGCACGCTACACATGAACGTTTACGCCCGCTACATAAAACTTTACGCCCGCTACATATAACTTTACACCCACTACACATACACTGTCCCCTGCAAGTGAAAATATGGAGGAATTGATCTTTACCTTTGAAAAAATTTTATTACTAGACCCGACAGTCTCCCTTCTGCAAAGTACGCTATTTCTTCCTTTCACCTATAAGCTAAAATTGTCCAGTACGCCAAACATCCTCTATCTGCCTCACATGCATGTTTTCAAGGATGGGGGCAAAAAGTATGGTATGTATCAAGGGCGTAAACCTATTTTGCCTCGTGTGACTGCTGCCCTCGCTTCGCTCGTGCAGCAAATTCACACTCGTCACAATAGCCTTCTTTACGCCCTCGATACACAATATACTATTACCAGTTCTGTCACGATCATCTTTTTTCAATTTATATTATCGAATCATTTAAATTTTCAAAACGTCAACACGGCCTGGCTCCATTGCTTTCATTTATTTTCATGTAAATTTGAATTTCCGCGCCGAACTCTAATATCGAATGTCAGTCTCTTCGATTCATCCTTTGGTGATGCGGCAACTTCACTTTAATAAAACAAGAGAATTTCGTGGTTGAAAGTTGCAAGCGCAATTCTGATTCGCTTTGAAAAAAGTTTATTCCAGTGCGATATTACAATGTGAATTTGTTTGACAATTTGAAGTGCAAAATAAATCCTCTTGGAGAAAAATTAAGTTCCTTCATGTGTTTTACCTGATTTTAAAGTTTGGAAAACATAACCTCAATTACGTTTCATATGCTATCATGGGTCTCCACTAATTCCAAAGATTGGGATGGCAACCGAAAGATGAAGTTGACGACGAATAAGCCGGTTCAGGAATAGAATTTTTCTTAAAATGTTCAGCTACTTGAAATGATTCTCTTAAATAAAAAAATTTTTAATTATAATGTGGCTGAGACTAAAAAAAATAAATAAAGCCAAGTGGGGGCCAAGTTGGTCGCTATGTTAGGCTCTGGCCGGGTTAGGCATATCATTTGTGGTTTGGTCCTGTCTAAATCCCCAATTTGGGGCCAAGTTTTTATCTACTTTGGCCCCAGCTAGCGCCATGATGAAATTTCCACACGAGAATTTTCCCTGCATTTAGTAGTGGCTGGAAATTTGTCGATTTAAGAATTTTTAATATTTTTTATTTCTGTTAAAGTTTTAAAATGTGAATTTAATTATTTTATTTTTATTCTTGAGAGAAGTTTCCTCAGTTTTCTATATCTGTAAAGAAATCTAAAAAAAACTTAAACTCGGCAGAATAGTAGTTCTCCTTGAAGATTTCTGCAAAAGTTGCCCAGGAATTTTTTGATATTTTGAACCGTTTTTTGAGTATTTTCAAAAATGTGGATTTGTTCCTCGAAAATAGTTGTTTTTTCTTTTTGACGACTTATATTACGTGTAAAAAGACACTTGCTTATGAACTTGAAGTGGAAAATCGTTAGTAGCATTGATTTGATTATTTCTCTGAAACTTTTTTAAACATTGTTTTTCTTTTAATATTCATAATATGTGTGGTAGGAATATCAGTGCTGTTTATTTTGTTCAAAATCAAAAATTTGAGTCATATTTCCCAATTTTGAAATATTAAAAATTGTATATTCGAATGACTAACATTCTTATCAATGGTTAAAAAAACTGTTAAAAAGCAAAGAAAATGAATTTTACTAACGTTTTACCACCTGAGTTTTATAGGAAAGTGACATCTTACAGGTAGTAAGAATTTTACACAAAATTCACTCCTTTGGAAATACTAAAAAAAAATGGTAAAAAATATCGAAAAATGCATAAGGAACTTTTTTTTAGAACTCTTCAAGGAAAAGAACTTTTGTTTTGAAGTTTTTACAGCTTATACTCATATAGTATATCTTTCGAAAAAAATATTATTTATTTTCAGATGAATCACCACCATTTAGTGGATTTTTAATCTTTTTGAAATTTCTTTGCGTGCTTGAAAGTTAAAAACCCTGTCACAAGACACTCTAATTGAAAAGTGGGCAAAAAGTGGAAAGTTTGAGAAAAACTAATGCCAGGACCGCGCCAGTACAGACTTTTGGTACAGACATATTACCAATTTTCAGTACCGCCCCAGTACCGACAGACAAGTCCCAGTCGAGTGACATTTTGTATTAATGCCAGTACCGCGCCAGTACAGACTTGCAGGACAGGCATAATATCATTTCCGATACCGCGGCAGTGCAGACTTTAGGTACAGGCATAATACCATTTCCAGTACCGCCCAGTACCGACAGACAACTCCCAGCCGAGTGACATTTCGTACTAATGCCAGTACCCAGCCGTTTTCCATGCGGTAATATACCAGTACCACGCCAGTACCGATATCCGACCGGCGGTACTGGCGCGGTACCAAGCCAGTTGTAAATTTCCACCTAGGTTGTACACATCGATATTCCCAAATGTTTGGAGATATTTTCAAGTATTCCGAAGTATTCTATGAGAATATATATATTCGTTTTTCACGCAAACTAAGAGTGGTCCACCCGTCGTTATGTAAAATGTTTTATTTACAATTTTTTTATTTTTTGTAAAATTTGGGAGCATAACTTCAAAAATTTCGGAATAGAATGAAAAAATGTGGGTCTTTAATCGGAGTTTTATCATTTACGACGTCTCAATTGGAGTTAGTAGATTGAAACTATTTAAATATGAAGGACATATTCAAACGCGTCATTTCGATTCAAAAGAGATCGTCCAATCTGTTTGGTTAAAAGAAACCGATTCACTAAAGCAATCGTCGAATCATTTTTTCCCTGGGTATATACATATGTAGACCCCACAGTCCCTATGGGATCAAATATAGACACCAAAGAGTACTTTTTTCGCGCTCAAAGGGTAACAAATTCAGGATGAATTCATAAGATTTCAATACAATTCAAGTTAAATTCAGAAGAATTCATATGAATTGGGAAAAAAATTTTAAATCAAGAAAATTCCATTTTGACTTCCGTAAAATTGGAATGCATTTAAATGAATTTAAGGTAAACGGGAATTGAAAACAATTTATTGAAAATATGAAATAACTCCATTGAATTCAGTAAGTTAGAAATGTGATTACAAAAATTCAAGGGAATTCAAAAGAATCTTATGAAGTGTCTACGAATTTATGGTTAGTTTAAGCGACTTCAAGATCAATTGAACAGAAACTTTTAAAAAATCCATTAGATTGATTAGAATTAAGTGAAGTGAAAAGAATTCGACAGAATTTAAAATAATTCAGGATAAATTAATAAGAATTCAGGGCGAAGTCGAAATAAATTACAAAAAATATTTGAAAATCTCTTGATATCTTTGAAAACTTACGAGGTCCCTCACTTTTTGTAAATAAATTTTTCGGAATCCATTAAAATATTACAAACTCCCATAAAATTATATGAAATCTGATGATACTTCCTGAAATCCTGAAAAACTTATTAAATTACCTGGAGAGCTCTTGAAACCCTATAAAATCATTGAAATCCTCGGTAAACGTATAAAATTCTTTGGAATCTTCTTAAATATTTTAAAACCTTACAGGTCCTGTAAAATCCTTCGATATCTTTCGCAATTCTAGAAAATTCTCTATCCTAAAATAATACAAACGCTTTGAAATCCCTTTAACTTAATGAAGTTAATAAAAGATTCTTATTAAGTTTTAAAAATACCCTAAAACCTTAAAAATCCCTTCAATTTATTGAAATCTATTAAAATGTATCGGAATCTTTAAAAATACACTGAAATATTTTAAAAGAATACAAGACACTTCGGAAATAGGTATAGACCCGAATTGATCAGTGATTAACCCCTGAGTTACATAAATTATTGAAAGAAAAGTGACTAATGTGATCTTTTTATTTTAAAAAGTAAATAAAAAGTGATTTAAAAAAAGTGACTGTGTGGGGCAGCCCTGATTATTTTTTTACAGTTACTTCTTACAGAAATTCCCTGATTTTTGCTATTTTTTCGAATTCCTCCCTCTTGGAAGTTTTGACCTTTTTATCAATTATTTCCAAGTTCCATTATGGGCTGCGAATAGGGCACAATAGGGACCAAATCTTTCAAATAGTACAATAGGGGATATAGGGACCGGTCTGTGAGGCCTGATGGAATAGAAATGGAATACTTGATGCTAAATTAAATAATATACCTGTGTATAAATTCCACTTTTCAAAAACAAAGATTGGACTTATGAAGAATATTGTGAATTTTGTCGCTGATTAAGCATTTGAACAAGTAGGAAGTAGAACGACGCCTCTTACATACAGTTTACAAAATTGATTGAAAGTTTTTATATACTGAAAAGAAATTTGTATAAACACCAGTAAAAATTGCTATTCCCTCACAGAAGATCTACAATTTTGCGAATATTCAAGATGTTTCTACTTCAACAAACCAGAATACAAAATTTTTGGATTTTTTTAACGATCTGAAATACAGAATAAGGCCTACTAAAAAAAAATTATTTTACCGGGAGCAAGATTGCCCAAAGGATCCTCGGATTTTCTCTTGAGCGAGTTTCCAAGTTGCAGACCTTGTTGAAGAGTAGTAGACGAAGCACTGGCAGTCGTCGAGGTGGAAGTAGTAACATCTTGAGTCTGAGGAAGTGGAGCGTACATCCCTGCTAATTCAAGTTCCTTTAATTCCTTTTGTTGCTGCTGCAGATGATGATGAGAGGCCTGATGATGGGGAGGAGGACTGTTAGATGAATCCAATTTATGGAGATGTCCTCCAGCCGGCATCAATTCACCCGGGTGATGACCACCATGCAGACCTAACATCACCTGAATGCTGTGAACACTGCTTCCACCGCGACCTCCAAAGTCAGAGAATATCGGATCGTCGAAGGGACCACCGTCCATTTCTCTGCAAAACCCTCCTACTTTCAAAGTAAATTCCAGAAAAGAATGCTGCACCGCTTCACAAACTTTGCACTTATTTAAACTCTTCCACTCGTCAAGTGTTCTTTCCTTCTTTTTCCAGGAAGAACTTGCAATATTGATTTTGAAGGTTCACTGATGACGAGTGAAGCTTGAATAAACGTCAACGCTCATTCGACGTTAAAGACCAAAATGTGCTCCAGATCTTATTGTAAACAAAATTTACAAATCCTTATTTAGCTTTCAATGCTAACTTTGAATCACTGGTCTTCTAATCAATGTTGACTCACTTCCTCTGAACTCTTGTCTTTTTAAAAGCAGTGTTTTTGTCTGGTAAATATTGTCACCTGGGTACTGTCTTTTTTTGATACTGCAGAGGTTTTACTGCAGAAGAGTAGTTGCAAATATATTCACAAGTAAATGTTGATTTTCGACGAGTTTATAATTTTTTTGTTATCTTCTGATTGGAATGAAGCGATATTGTGCCGCGTTTTCGGTAGGCGCCGCGTGTCACTTAAGCAATTATGCAAAAACGAGAATGATTGCCGGCGCAGGCCGCGTGTAATGGAATCTGAACCAATTGCGATCAATTGTTGATGATTATGATTAATTTTGATTAGTTTTAAGCGGAGTTAACGAATTGCACTAGTTGTGCCGGACCTTGCAGTGCGACTGATCCACAAGCGAGCCTCGGGACACTCATCTGATGATCCGAGAACTGAGCTAATCACTCCACACTCATATACGTTTATATTTTAACGAGGTCCCATGGCGACGCCCCCCCACACATGAGAAGCGGCCAATCGGACCCCAT
>CAKNWT010283580.1:0-16698 GCA_932066315.1 Andricus coriarius | reverse complement strand
AACTTTCGAGTTCGAACTGCTAATCTATAATAATAATAATAAATGCATTTAATTAAAATTTTGTTGATTAAAGGGTGTTAATAGCTTTCATTTTACACGTTCAAATTATTGAGCTTTTGAATACATTTTCTTTTTTCAATTTGGAAAGTTTATATTTACAGAGTTTTTAAATTTTATTGACCGTTCAAAAGATACCGAGGAAATAAGTATTATCAGTTTGTTTTTTTAAGTTATATAAATAAAATTTTCCTAAGATTCTTGATAAAGTTCAAAAAGGTTTTTGAAGATTTCAGATGTATTGAAAAAAATATATAGGAAATTTGAATGAAATTTTTTTTTATTACAGGATTTTAGAAAATATTAGAAAATACTCGAGTTCGCTTATAAGATATTTTGGACATTGAGATGTTCAGCAGAAATTTAAAAATATTTAATAAATTTCCAGAAATTTTTTCAAATTTCAAAATATCTCTAATCTCTTCGAAAATTCTAAAATTCCTGATTAAATTTTAAACAGACTCAAATTTTTCTCAAAATTTAAAAGAAGCATTCAGAATTAAAAAAATGCCTTAAAACCTCACCGATTTTTTCCACATTTTTAGAAACCTTTTGAAATATGTTGACATTTTCTTTAAAAACTAATTTTTAAAATTAATCTTGTAAAATCATTCTGAAGTCTTTTCAAAACTTGTGCTTGTGCAACTTCTAAATCTTTTAAAATGATTATATTTTTTTTTTATTTTTAGGCGTCATTTCAATTACCTTTTTTTCTTTTGCAGCAAGTTTTTTTCTTATACATGTAATTGCAAATTGTTGCTAAAAGCCCTGACATCATAACTATTGAAATTTTAACCTTCAAATTTGTAACTAATAAATATTAATTGTAAATTATTAAAATATTACGCTTATAGATATTCTGTACCGATTTTTAAATTTAACCATTTTTCTGTCTAATGTAGATTATTTTACCAGTAATTATAGTTTAAGCAACGTAAGCAAACATGAAACATGTTTTTTATTTATTCCACATGTAACGTCAAAGCTATTTAATTTTCCACTTTTAAATTGTGCGGGGAATCACGGAGCCAATGAATGCTTATTCCTGGCACATGCGCACGAAGTTTAAGATGACTGCCGGCTGTTACCACCATGTTACTATTCTGGCAGGTAACGGATGCCCGTTACCAACTAGGAAACTGACATACAAGTAACAATTCCTCTCATAACATGTGATCACTTAGGAACTTTCTACGATAGTAACATGTTAGCTGGGAGTTGAAGCATGAAAAAGTTAGATTTTAATAGGTGAAGTATTTGATTTAACTTCTGGTGTCACGATTTGTTTCTGTAAACTTTTTAAATATATTCAAATTAATTAAATCTTGCACCGTAAGAGGTTATAACTGCTTTTGCCGCATACTTTACTTTGTCTGATAAGGAAAGATTATATTGATGTTGAAAATGTCTGAAGTAATTTTTCTTTGTTACAATACACTATCCAAAATTATTATATCTTTTTTGTTTTGCAATGCTCGTATTGTTTATATGAACAGCTGTAATATGATGGCCAGCGTATCCCAATGCATGGGGTACGCTGGCTGAAATGCGACCTCCATCAATTAATTAAATATCATATAGCATATGTTCCCTGATAACGTAAGCTTCACCTTACAAAATACACATAAAAATCACATTTCAATCATATACAGGGTGGACACGGTAGGGCTTACATACATGCCTTACGTGAATGCCACCCGAATTTTTCCAAAGCAGGGGAGAAGCCATTCCACAGGGGCATTTTTAAATTTCGCGGTTTCAAAGTTGAATTCGGATCGGCCTATCGGTCAAGTCCGTGCATCTTCGGATCAAGTTTATCATTTTAACTTCAAATGTATACCAGTGTTGAAAATATAGGTTATGTTAAGTGGTCATTACAAATAATAAAAGTGTTTAATTAATAACGAAGTAAGACATGTGGAATGAGAAGGAAATGTATTTTTTTTCTGTGCTAACAACTTTATCGAATGGCTTCAGAGTGACAAATACTATGAAATTATGATATTCGGCTTCCAGTGGGCGAAGAGTTAATTGTTTCGATTATTTCTAACTCTCATTTGCGGCATAAAAAGGTAACTAAAAGTAATTAATATAAATTTAAAGTTTTCTCACGTGATATTTTATTGACTTTGTTCAAAACATGTCCTATCTATTTATAACATACCTTTTTATGTCGCAAATAAGAGTTAGAAACAATTAACTCTTTGCCCAACTGGAAGCCGAATATCATAATTTCATAGTATTTGACACTTTGCAGCCATTCCATAAAGTTGATAGCAGAGAAAAAAATTACGTTTCCTTATATTCTCAGTCCACATGTCTTACTTCGTTATTAATTAAACACTTTTATTATTTGTAGTTACTAATTAACATAACCTATATTTTCAACACTGGTATCTATTTTAAATTAAAATGATAAACTTGATCCGAAGATGCACGGACTTGACCGATAGGCCGATCCAAATGCAAGTTTGAAACCGTGAAATTTAAAAATGCCCCTGTGGAATGGCTTCTCCCTTGCTTCGGAAAAATTCGGGTGGCATTCAACTTAGCCATGTATGTAAGCCCTACCGTGTCCACCCTGTATATACCTATAGTGATTTAATTGGGACCATACTCATATCTAGATAGTAACCGGATGTAGGTGTATTTCATGTTGAAATAAAAAACTATAACATGTGTGCTTATGGCACTCGCAGATTTTAGATGCTGTTTTCTCGAAAACCGGTTTTTCGAAATTCCAACTTCAAAAATGCCCCCGAGACTTATTATTCAACTTAGAGGGCTCATTTTGAACTAAAAATGCCGGGAATTTATCCGATTATATGTCCCTATACGTGGCTCTATACGGGCCATAAGGGTCTTTTTCATGCGGTTGCCCACATATTATGAATTTAAAAAAAACTTATGTATACTAATAACTTGAGCAAGGTCCGCCTCTATTAAATCTCAATATGCCTAAATCAAATCTCACCAATTTCCCGTGTAGAACTGCTCCAACCATACGTTCATTTTCATATAATACATGGCCATCCTCATATCTCGCATATCGATTTGGTCCTGATGGGGGCATTTGGTGATCCGAAAGGTTCACTGCCCAAGTTGACTCATCGTGCGATGCCCAAAGTTCTCTAATGAACAACCATTTGTGTGAAAAGATATTTTTATTATCAATAGTTGTGGATCCTAATAGATTTTATGAAAATTGATGTCACATAATTCATCACAAATGATTTCATAACTTCAGTAGGGAACGTTTTCTGTAAATACATAAATACGCAGTAAGGTGAAATAGACGTGGAATTATAATAACATATGTTTCAACTGATTCTAAGGAAATCTTTTTGTTTCGAAGAAAAAGAAGATGTCTGAAGAAACTTTTCTTTACAAACAAAAAAATGAAGTCTAGATTTATATTTATTTCATGCAAAATGAAAACAAATAATTGGTAAAAAGTTATTTTATACAAGAATTAGGCGCTTTTTCGGTAAATAAATACTTACGCAACAAGATAAAATACACGTGGAATTATAATAACATATATTTCAACTTTCCAGGTAAAACTCATAAGTCTGCGAGTGATAAATCATTATAAAAGATCTATGGCAAATGAGACAATCCCATACTTGAAGTATATTGAACGTAGTATAGATAAATTATTGATAAAGTTTAGATATAGTTTAGATGAACAATATATTTGAAGTATAGCCGAAGTATAGCTAAAGTATATAGTATAGATGAATTATAGACTTTACTTCATCTATACTTAAGTATGGTTAAAGTATCCGGTATAGAATGTCACTCATTTATTTTTCAAGATATCCTAGCAACGGGATAAAAATAATGCATCATGAAAATCATAAATGGCAGCTCGTCCGATCATATAAAAAGTTTTCAATTGTGGAGATTTCATGAGAAAAATGTGTATTGAATATTGTTCGCGAGAGTGCAACGCAAAAGGACAATAATAAAATTTAAAAGTTCAGTAAAGATTCGTTCAATTTTCCCTCGCGAAATACACTTCGGATTGAATTAAAAATAAGTAGCTCTGTTTTCAGCTTCATGGGAAATCATCAGAAAATATGAGGATCTAATAATATAAAAAGGATTTGTAAAAGATCCGGAATCATTGATTCCTGATCACATAGTAATATATACACTAAAACCATAGTTTTACCATACCTTAGACATACTTTTCCTATACTTCAATCATATTTCACGTATTCGAGCTATATCTATACAAAACTTCAACTATACTTTACACTGTTCAAAGAGTTGGTGTAATTTTACGAATACATCGTGCTATCATGGAAGTTATTCGATCGCTGCGAAAAATTCAAAAAATGCAGGACCTAAATTGGCACAATTAAATATTAATTTTAAGGTTATGTTTGTAAGTTTCTAAATTTCTAAACACTGTACCAGGATAAATAAAGCGCAGATTATTTTTCTAAGTCATCGTTCTCAGTGAAAAAGAGATGTTTTTTATTCACATAGAACGTATCACTAATAGAGCAAGATTAGAGGCTCTGGGACGTAATTTTATAATGAGGTCCAAGACGCCATCTCCTTCTATCAGTTGGTCGGTTTACTTCCAGCTCGTAACTTCTCAGGATGCAAGAAAATAACAGTACAACCCGTCTATGAGATCACGCTAGAGACTGCAACCTTACTTAAAAAAGTGTTAATCATAGGCTTATTTATATTTATTCCCTTATATAAATTGACGACGTGCCACGCTGATCGAATAACTTCCATCGGCGGACATAGTAATTTTACTTTGGACTTACGTTTCTGTGCAATATTAGTAAACTTACCAGTTATACATTGTAATTTTAAAACACACTGCGCATGAAATTACAATCTGATTGAAGATATCACCAAAGATTTGTTTAAAGTGTAGCTATACTTTAATTAGACTGCTATACTTCTTTATACTGTTATACTTCTCAGATATACTTCGGCAATACTTTTCCTATACTTGAACCATACATTGATACAGTTTAGCTATATGTAAGATATACATTCAGTATATGTTATTCATATATTCATAAGGTATGTGATTGTCTCCTTTACCATACGTTTACTATACTATATGAGAGATGACTCCCATAGAGTCTTTCTTCCATAGCCATTTAAATGGCTTTTATGAGAAATTATGAGAAATAATTTATGTACAAGTAATTTTGTAACAATTAGTAAGTCACTTGTTCGGTGAAAACGTAATTACGCAACAAGGTGAGATACACATAGAATTATGATAATATATGTTTCAAATGATTCAAAGAAAAAGTTTGGCTTTCAAAGAAAAGGAAGATGTCTGGATTCAAATTGATTTTATAAAAATTGATGACGAATAATATGTAACAAATGATTTTAAAACAATTAGTTAGACTCTTTTTTGGTAAATTCATAATTACGCAGCAAGATGAAGTACACTTGGCATCATAATAAAATATGTTTACAATGATTCAAAGAAAAAGTTTGTCTTTCAAACAAAAGGAAAAAGTTTGGATGCAAATTAATTTTATAAAAATTGATGACGAATCATATATAAGAAATGATTTTATCACAATTGGTTAGACAATTTTTTAGTTGATTCACAATAACGCAGCAAGATAAAATAAATGTGGCATTATAATAACATATGTTTCAAATGATTCCAAGATAAAGTTTGTCTTTCGAAGAAAAGGAAGAACTCTGCCGTAACAGTCTTTCTTTTCAAAGAAAAAGATGAAGAATGGAATTGTTACCGACGGGCGAACCCATCTACCTGAGTCCCGAACCGGTCGCCATTATTGTAAACAAAACTCTGAGAAGCCGGTGAACAAAACAATGTAATTAAGGGAAGCTGTTAATATTGTCGAATTGTGACTGTATGCGGGTCTAAGAATGTGTGTTAAATCAGATGACACTTAAGACTAGTTTGGTTTGGGTCTTCGGGGTGCGTGGTGGTGTGTTGGTTGTAGAGTGTGCCTCTGGAGGCGGGACGGGACCGAAGTCCCGAAGTGTGCCTCTGGAGGTGAGACGGGACCAGGGGTCTCGAAGTGTACCTCTAGAGGTAGGACGAGTTTCGAGGTCCCGAAGTGTACCTGTATGACGGAATAAGGAGTAAAAGGAGATCGAGATCAGAAGAGACCTTGTAATCCTAGGAAAGGGACCGGAAGACGCTTGTAAAATTGAATGAATAAAGAACAATATAATATTATAAAAAGTCAACGTGGACTGCAATTTGTCCACTCCGCCTCTCATCCAGTTTTTGACAGGGGAACCATGCCGGTTCGAAACAGGAATTGAATAGATCAGAGTAAATTAATATTGTTTGTCAAGAGGAGATTTATGTCATGATTATGTAATAAAACATCCTCTGAAAAACGTTTAGCAAAATGTTTTCAAATTAAAAATCCATATATATCTAATGGCTGGATCATAACTCTGCACGCAGAAAAAAGAAATGTTATATTTACTTATCAAGAAATGTAACGTGTTTCTTGTGACCGTAACATTAAAAACTGCTCTTAATGACGGTGTGAACATGTCAAAATCACTTAGCATTTCGTAAATGTCACAGTGAAATTAGGGTGAATTAAGCGGCAATCCTTTAGTAAATCAAACCTCTTTTCCCTAGTATTAAATACTGTAAGACATGTGAAATTCACTGAAACGAGATTACAATAGTGGTGCAGTAAACATTGCAGAAGGATCGGTATGTGCTACCGATACGATCCGCGCGGACCACCTGATGAATTCATGATGCCATCGGCAATGGATAGATTGCATTACCTCATGGCATCACCTAAAAACTTTTTTTTTCACATCTGTGACAGTCGTCACATTAATCCATATTCCCACTTAGAAATAAAGGGGTTTTATAATAAATAACACTATTTTGGATGGCACATCTTATTCACAGATCGCGTACAGTTGAGAGTTTATTGGAGCACTACGTGTTTGTGTCCCACGCCTGTCACAGCTGACTTGTATGGATATGAGGTAAATGCCAGAACATTTTTCTTGTACGCGCGATGGCATGGGCGCGTATTCAGAAGTAGTTACCGAGGTCACCACCTCAGTTACAAATGCATTTCGGGATTATTTCACGGATCGTAACTTGTATAATAGTGTAGTGGTTAAGATAGTCGACTTGCGTGCTTAGGTTTATGCGTTCGAACCCCCCCGTTGCGTGCGTAATTTCAATTGTATTATAAGCGTTGTAACCTTACAAATACCGATTAATTATAAGTATATCCGAACATATATCTATGAATTAACCGTGTATTGATTTATTAATTATTTTTTAGCAATATTTTTTTACAATTCATAGTGCCGTCTAAAGACTCTAAAGTCTAAACTATACTAACTATAGTCTATACCATGAACATAAGTTAGCTCTGCAGTCTGCAGTGGGACTCCGATACCGTGTCGAAAGTCGAAAATCGAACGGACCTCTTTTTCTAACGTGTGCAGCTGGAAAGAGAGGTTCGTTCGATTGTTGACTTCGAAACAGCATCGAGTCCCACTGCTACTAATAATATCCGTGCAGAATAGCGACTGGATCCGTAAAATCTACTGATACGCAGGTCAGCACCACTTGAGAATTGCCACTGGTAACCAGAAATGATAGTCATATTCAGTTGCCTATACTTGTAACATTTACTGAACTGCCGTGTTGTCCATATATGTACTTGGAAGATCAGTAGATTTAACTTCGTTTTCAGTAAAATATAAAGTTCTTTTTTCCGCGTGTGGTTTATTTTGGAATTACAATGGGTATGACAGTTTTACCAACAGGTGCATGTAATATGTAATAAATATGAAAAACAATATCTCGTAGAACATATAAAAGTATCGTAAAACAATTTTATTTCCTACTGAAAGTATTATAGGAAATAAATCAAACAAATTTCTGGAAAATTTTGTATACCACAATAATTAATTTTCAACACTTAAAATACTTTATGAATGTAAAGCGCGCTTCAAAGGTGGTTTAACCCCTTTGAATCAGAATAGGGTTAGTTTATTCCAGTAGACTGTGATTTTTTCTATTTCCACAATGTTGTCTGTTCTGGTGATAATTTATCACTACGACCATTAAACTGCAACTGTTACAATTGTTCGAGAAAATGAAAATTTACATTAAAGTAAATTTACCCACTTTGAGTCTGAAGCGGAGTGTAAAAGGATATAAACATCTTGTTTTTTCATACCACTTGAGTGATCATTCAAAAATAAAATTTAGCGTGGGTGGAAATCAGGAATTTTTGTATATGTTAGCCGCAGGGGGTAGTTAAATTCCGCTTAAGGGGATTGTTAATAATTTATTTGATGTTATCGCTTCTCTTTTAATTGACCTTCGGGTTTCATTTATCATAGCATGGTCTCCGCCCGGTGCTTGATCTACTCAAGGTTTACCCTCTGTTTTTGAGTTTCGCTAGCTACCTTTTGTTGTTGTGGGAACTCAGGTAGTAGCGTGGGGATTCTTTTATCGAGCTGACTCGGACCCTTTTGCTGCTCTCCCAGTGCTTTTCTATTAAGGTGTAGGCTGGTATGGCCATGTTTTCGTGAGTTGCGACGTCCAGTAATCAATTGTGCGTCTTCGAGAGTGCTCAGGTGTTCGGGTCCGTGTGTTAAAAGTCCGTGGCTCTTCAAGTCTCAATTCAGTTCAGTGATTTCCCGACTCGATCGTCTTCTGGTGTTGCGGGAAGTGACGAGTCGGATGACGTATCACCTGCGGTCGCATCGGGATCGATCGTTCGGTGAACGATCGTGGTCGTAGCTTCCGGAGGCTACATCTGTGCCAATTTTCACCAACAACCAGAACCTTTTTTTGGACACCAAGGGAGTGGTCCAATGGATATACTCGGGGACTCGTATGCCGGACTCAATCGGTAATAGGTATTTAGAGACTTTGACATGGCCGAGCATGGTTCCTTCGCTATGCCACGCCAGTCCGTCATTAATTCATAACAGGGATGATGGTTGAAAATTCAATATTTTACTGCAATTTCATAACACAATTTCAGTCTGAGTAAAGCTTACACTGCCTTCTAAATGATTAATTGCATTGAAAATTATATTTCTCAAGTAATTATTCAAAAACTTTGAAGGGAGATTTCACCCCTTGAATATGAATTTGGACACGTATAAACAAATACGTATACCCAATTTTTTAGCTTTTTAAAACATACCCAAAAACAAATCCTATCGGAGGCGGACACTTGGGTAGCCTTCCTGGTTAGTATCTAAAAGACGTTTACTTCTGGTAGTATTTATTTATGAAAATGAGGTGATTAAATTTGGATTCTAGAGCTTGGGTCCATGCAATAGCCTTCAAAAACATAAAATAGCATGTTTTGAATATTGTTAATCATTAAAATATAATTACTATCTGTTACTAGTGATCGTCTGGTTGCGCACTAGAAATCCGACCTGGTGCATCGCTACTTTTTACTCATAAGCCCTCTTGAAATTACTTATGAAAATTTATATTTATTGATTTTTTTAAAGAAAAATTTATTTTCACCTAATTGTCCAAGTGCCCCAATCCAAATATCTTCAAACGCTCGGGTTTCAATGTGCATGTAGGCGGTCATGACTTGGTCGTTACATGCCGGCTTTAGTTTGAATGTCATGACGGTCATGTCTAACCTAAGATTAATATCCATATTTATAACAATATTTTTATATTAATATTATCTCAATAAAAATTTTAAAAATTTATTTAATTACAAATGAAATGTTACACATTCGATTATTGAAAAGTGAGCCTCTAAATATTAGTAACAAATTACTAATTCGAATAGTCACGATATTTCCTAATTCAATAGTAGAAAATTAAATGCTTGGCAAAAAATAATTATTCAGGACTGTATACAATTATTTTTAAAAAGCTATAAACATGGAAAAAGTGAAAAATAGAAAAGTTTAATAAAACAACGCAATGGCGTAACATTTGTAACTCTATTGAAACAATAAGAAGGCCATACTCAGACATTGTTGACGTGTCCTAGTCTGTTTCCATTTTTCAAATATTGTCTTCTCATTGTTTAAACAAAGTTAGGAAAAGTAAGCATTTTGTACAATCCTAATATTTTAATAGATCAAGATGAGCTACACATTAATTATGCATATTCGGGTTCTGCATGTGCAACTTTTCAACAGAGTTACTGTTTTCGATATTAAACCTTTTTTTAATGTTCCAAAATGCCCCGGAAAATTAAAAATAACAGTTTTATATAATATTCATGCTGAAAATAAATTTTTTTTGTAATACTTTCATTCAATTATCGACAAGTTCACAAGTATTTTCCGACTAATTTTGAATTTCTTAAACATTTATTAATTGTTTAAACCCTCTTTCCTCCCTGCAAACCACGTAGCGTTATCATTTTTCGGGATAAATTATACAGTTGACGAATTGTCAACAGTGGTATTTTTTTAATATTTAAACCATTTTTATTTGTTAAAACGATATTTCCCCAGTAAATCGTGAAAATTTATTATTTTCTAGAATTAATGACACAATAAGGGATGCTGAGAGTAATATATTTTTTAACTATATTCGATAATCACGTAAACAATTTTCTGTTGTCTAAACCATTATTTTCTCCTGTATTTAATAATGTTCAAGACAGATTGCAATTATTTAGAAAGTTAATCATCATTCACTTGCGCCTCTTTTCATAGGAAAGGTGAAGAAAATCCTAGTTTTTTAGAATCTCTTCTACTATATGTCGCTTATTATTCAGTATTTTCTGATTTTAGAACTCACACCCTAATTTCTGAACAATAGTTATTTTTTTAAACAAAATTGTTTGCAATTACGTACATTTTGTAGAACCATTACGTTGAGATAAGAAAATACCGATTAATAAGCGACCGTACATGATCTTTCTAGCATAAATCCCATTTGGACCTCCCAATCTTTTCTTCTGTTATTTTTATTACTCTGCGGATAATTATTTTTCAGTATATTTTACTTACGGTACTTAATAAGCTGATACCTGTGTAATTATTGCACTTGCTTTTGTCTCCCTTTCCTTTGTATATTGGTAGGATAATCGCTTCTTTCCAGTTATCTAAAACTTCTCCCATCTCAATACATAAATTTATCAATTCGCACAACTTGTGAAAAAATCTACATTTGCGATTTTCAAGTTTAGCAGGCCAGAATGAATTGGAAAAATATAGCGGCACTAAATTTACAAAATGACTGTAAACTAGTGTTATTATTAACTTTAAAGAATAATTTTTTAATTTTTTGTTCAAACGACATTTTCCGGAAATCTTCCAAAGAATCTTAAGAACAATTAACACTAGAAGTACCGGGCGGGGTCAATTGACCCCTTTCGATTTTTGAACTGGTAAATCTCCGCAGCGGTTGCTTGCAGCGAGATGGCGTTTTGTGACTTTTAATTATTTATAAATAGGAGTATTTGACGATTTTTTTGGAAATATTGGATGCGAACTTTGAAAAAAATTGACTTTTTATAGTCGGTTACCGACAGGGGTCAATTGACCCCTATAGCGTTTTGGCTGGTATTTCATTACTGTTCCCCACTTCTGCGCAGCAGGTCTAATTTATATCGCTTCTATAAGATGTGTGTGATATTTCTAATCCTCAAAACTATTGCTGCTCTTCTATTTAACAGGAAATAGATTATATATTGCCTGCTGGAGTTTGCCCTTATGGTCGGTTCTTCTTCTAGTCTGCTTCAAAACATTTTCGGACTATCAGTTCTACTACCGGTGTATAACGTTCTACGTTTATAGTAAAGCACTAGGAATAACCACATTTCGACTGTCCTGAAGAATAAGTCACTAACCAATTTTTCCGAAAACAGATCGTATCAAGTGTATTATGCTTCGCTGGGTGTCGTATCTCGATTCAAAAATACATAGATATACGACACTCTAGGGAAGCAAAATATAGTTAAAACACTATGTATACGAAAAAATTTGTTTGTGACTTATTTTTCGGGACAGTCGATTTGCGGTAAGTAGAAATTTACGGCGTATACTCGGATCGAGGAGTACAGCGGCACCGAACGATTTAGCTTGCTGTTGCAGTAGCAGCAGAAGCGAAGTCGGTAGGACTACGCTGGGGTATGCATTTTCAATCCTTTGTTGTACTTTTTCAGAACTCACTACTCTTCTTGACTTATATTAACGATGTAATATGAATATAGCATACTTCTATCATCAACATTTGATGGTAGAAACTGTTTAAAATCATTATTTGACATCCAACGCAGGTAGGGGTCAATTGACCCCTCGTGGTAACCAAAGGTGGAAGAAAATACCGTTACTTCTAGTGTTAAAGGGTATCAGTACAGAACTAGATAACCAACTTTTTTTATAAATGGGCTTTTTGCATCAAAAATTTCAAAATATCTACCATTCTCGTTTTTAATATAATAATAAAAATATTGGTAATTTAAAACCAGATAACTGACTCTCTGTAGTTGACTACCATCTTCTTTTTCCTTTTTTTTTGCTTCTTCATAGAGGAAGCTTTGTAATGGTTTTAATTTTTAAATTCATTTAATTAAAACTTCCTCAATTTAATAATGTCTAATACAATGTTCGAAGCAATTGTCCAGATGTGTGTGGGTGTGTTTGTGAATGTCACATTTTTTTGTGAACACGATAACTTGAAAACGGTTGCAGATAAATTGATGAAATTTGGAAGGCTTATTTTCACCACGAATATCTTGAAACTGACAGAAGGATTTCTTAAAAATATTTATTGCATTTTTTTACCAATTAATAATATTTTAAACATCAACTTTTTATAGTAACACTTTTTCATCAACATAATTCGAAGTTGATGCAAGAATATAAAAAATTCCTTGGTTCAAAATGAATCGATTGACCTATAATATTAATACATTTTATTAAAGAGTAGAAAAGTTATATTAATTTATATATTTTGAAAATCGGGTTTTTATAGTAAAACTTGTTTCATTGGCATAATTTAAAGTTGATACAAGAACGTAAAAGATACATTGGTTCGAGACGAATCGATTGACAAAGAATATTGATATATTTTATTGAAGAGTAAATAGGATATGGTCATGCATAATATTTGAAAATAAGATTTTTTATAGTAAAACTTTTTTCACTGACACAATTCAAAGTTAATGCAAGAATAAAAAAGATTCCTCGGTTGGAAAGGAATCGATTGACCTATAATATTAATAGATCGTATTGAAGACTAAGGAAGTTATGGTCATTTATATTATATTAAATATCTATTTTTATAGTAAAAATTGTCTCATAATTTAAGTAGATGTGAAAATGTAAAAGATGTGTTGATTCGAGATGAATCGATTGACTTATAATATTGATACATTTTATTGAACAGTAGGTAAGCTATGGTAATGCATAATATTTGAAAACTTGTTTTTTAAATTAACATTTTTTTCATTAACATAATTCAAAATTGATTTTGAATTATTAATAAAACTTTTTTTCTGTCATTGTACTTAAAAATTTTGTTTGTATTATTTTGAAATTTTGTATTTTTTGTAAATTGGTATTTTCAAATTGATCAAAATGAAAACTTTAATTTGTCTATTATTTAAAGAACCGCAAATGCTTCCTCTACGAGGAAACAAATACATTTTCTAACGGGCAGCAAAGTGCTCGTGAAATGAGCACCATATAAATATAAATACAAATAAAGTGGAAACACGCGAGATCGAATTCACAGCTAGTTTTCAACTGTCTAAGCTCTTGCCATTTTTCAAAACTTTTTTTACTATAATCCTCCTCCTAAACGTTTTTAAATACAGTAAAATAATAAAGTACTTCTTTTTCAGAGAAAACACCCCGTGATAAAACTCTTTGTCACTTTCTGCAGCAACAAAATGACAATCAAATTCCAACATAAGCCACTTTTAGGTGTTTTTTACCTATCTTTTTGCCTTACTATAATACCCTTCTTCTTTTTATAGATCGTCTAACGAAAAATTGGCTATAACTGTGCGATACGATCACACTAAATCTCTGTTTTCCCGGAACAGAATAACTTTTGTGCATGAACATTTTTTATTCTTATTCAGCTTATGAATATCCCAGGAGCAAGTTTTTATTAACTTTTTTTAATAAAAATCATTTTTTTCAAGTAAGCAACTCAGTATCTTGGCAGTAGGTTTTCATTTTTTGATTTAAACTAAAAAATTGCACTTTTTATCATGATCTGCAAGCGAACCTGTTCCAATTTTAGGTTCCTGTAACTTTGAGATTGTAAACTTCAAAAACACTTCAGCTCGACAGTTAATTTTTGTTTCATATTTAGATCGTGATTTCAATTTTACAGAATGTTATTTCGCTCTCCTGAAAAATCTCGATTTTGTTGATTATCTTGTCTGGTACTGCAACCCTTCAATTATATATGGTACAAGAAAAATTGTATTGTTTAACTTCAACAACTAATTTGACAAAAAACAATAAAACTTTAGATCCGAGAAGTCTACAAATTTGAATCAGTGAGATTTTACTGATAAAATAGATAGAAATCATTTGCTGAATTAAATCAATAAGGGTTTCACTATCAGCAACATATCACTGATTTTCAGTGACATTTCACTGTTAATCAGTGAAAATCCTTACTAGTTTGAATCAGTAAGCGATTTCTAGTAATTTCTTCAGTGAAATTTCACTGATTTACATATATTATTATTATTATTATAGATTAGCAGTTCGAACTCGAAAGTTCATTGCCTCATCTACCCGAAACCGCCACGCATCTCTGTCCTGTGCATCCTCCATCCAGTTTAAGTAATCATGTCCTAGTTCTTTTAGGTCATCCCTTACATTTTTCTCCCATCTGGTTCTCGGTCTGCCTAAAGGTCTCTTACCAATCGCTTTCCCTCTTAAAACTTGCGCCACTGTTCTTTCATTGCCCATTCTTGCTACATGTCCCGCCCATCTCAATTTACGCGCTTTCATTACTCTATTAATATTTGCTGACCCGTAGAGAGCATGCAGCTTTCATTATGCAGTTTTCTCCATTCACCGGTCTCTTCGTCCCTCTTTGGGCCATAGATTTTTCTCAGTACCTTGTTCTCAAAAACTCTAAACTTATTCTCGTCTCCTTTCGTCAGTGCCCACGTTTCGCACCCGTACATGACGACCGGCATTATTATCGTTTTGTAAATTCTTACTTTGATGTTTCTAGATAGCGATCGCGATTTTAGTAGCGTGTTTGCTGCATAATAGCACCCATTGCCAGCGTGTAGCCGCGCGTTGATTTCCGTTTTAGTGTTATTTTTGCTAGTTAGAATAGACCCGAGGTATTTAAACTCGTTAACCCTTTCGAATTTCATATTTCCGGCCATTAGATCCCTGTCTTGATTACTTTGTTCGTATCTGTCGATGGTCATATATTTTGTCTTCGATTCGCTAACTTCCAAACCGATATCTTTGGCTTTTGTGATCAAGATTTCCGCATTTTTAGCTACTGTTTCTTTATCATCCCCTAGTAAGTCGAGATCATCCGCATATCCAAGAATTTGTATTATCCCATTGAGGGTAGCACCGGTCGGATTCACCTGCACTTGTCTGACCACGTATTCTAAAACTAAGTTGAAGAGGACGCACGAAAGTGAATCGCCCTGTTTCAGGCCATCGCGGATCGAAAACTCTTCAGATAAAATTCCGTTCACACGTATTCTACCCCTACTGTCGCTTAAGCAGATTTCGATAAGTCTAACCAATTTTCTTGGCACACCCAAGAACTCTAGGATCCAGTACATTCGTGCGCGTATAACAGAGTCGTAAGCTTTTTTGAAATCAATAAAAAGCTGATGTACTGCTTCATTAAATTCCCATTTCTTTTCCAACAGTTGTCTAATTGTAAACATTTGATCGCTTGTAGATCGGTTTCGGCGGAATCCACACTGGTAATCCCCAATGATTTCCTCAGCAAAAGGAGTTAGTCTACTTAAGATTACATTGGACAGGATCTTATAGCACGAAGGCACAAGTGAAATTCCCCGATAATTGTTACAGTTCGTTTTATCGCCCTTTTTAAAGATGGGAATGATAATAGAGGTATTCCATTCCTCCGGCATGCGTTCTGTTTTCCAAACTGCGCGTATTAATTTACAAATTTGCCTTGTGAGGCAAGGGCCTCCATTTTTTATCAGTTCTGACGGAAGGTCGTCGATGCCCGCGGCTTTGTTATTTTTCAACCTCTTTATGGCGATATCTATTTCTATATCTGTAGGATCATCAGTTGGTAGATCGGCAGTGTGGATTTCACCGAGATTACCTTCAACGGGGCCTTCGCGTACGTTTAATAGTTTATCAAAATAGTTTTTCCATAAATTTAGTCTCTCTGTCGCATCGGCTACTAGATTGCCATTTTCGTCCCTCATTACTTCCGTCCTACTTTGGAAGCCTTTCCTTATAAAATTGATTCCCCTGTACATCTCACGCGGGTTATTTTGTTTATTATGCGCTTCTATTGCTAGTATTTTATTCTTTTCCCACTCCCTTTTCTTGGATCTATAAAGCCTATTTGTACTTTTACTAATCTCGAGATACTTCTTATGTGTTTGATCGCACTTCTTTTGTAAACTAATTAGTTTGGCCTTCCGACGTTTTTCAAACCAAAGTTTGCACTCTTCGTCA
>CAKNWT010283567.1:0-10287 GCA_932066315.1 Andricus coriarius | reverse complement strand
GAAAACTGTCAGTGAGAAATTTGTTCAGAAAGGTTCAAGGAAGTTTTCTGGAAAGTTTGAGCTCAATTGGAATAGTAGTTAACAATCTGTTGATGTTTTAATTTGCGGCGCGATGGAATTTACTCCACGTAGACTACAGCCCGGCCGGTAAACTGCTACCCCAGCGTTAGGTGGAACTGCGTCTCACACCCCGTCGAGATTTTGTAATTAGAATGCGAAGAATATGGAAAATCATGGTTTATAATAAATAGTTTTTCTTCTCTGATAAAAATATTTCAGTCGTGCCACTTCTGAGAACATGAACTTCGTAAAAGTCTTAAAAATAAAGAATCTGTCTAAATTTTTTTGTGGTATTCGGCGTGTCCTCCATCTGACCTCTATTTGTAAATGTACTCACTGTAAAAAAATGGTTGAAAATTACCGCATTAATCAGTGGACACAAAAATACCAGTGATTAACGTGGTAATTTTACTGCAATAGTTGAAAATTAATGTGATACTTTAAAATCACATGCAGATAGGAAAAGTCCCGCAACATCATATTATGTTCCTCTTGTAAAATTCAACTGTCAATGTAAAATGGCATAACCTCAAAATTGACATAATGTTATAACTCATGGCTATAACTCCGCGCATTAGAACATGTATACTCATAGCAATATGAATTTATCCTAACTTCATGTATTGAGGAAACGGATTAAGAACTTGAATATATTACATTCTATACATAAAATACGCTAATGCGTTGTTGTCCTGTAACACCCGCCCGCCAGCAGTTTGTTTTCCTCTGCAGCGTCATCAGCGCGCCATCAGCGGTTAACAGTGGAATTAAAAAATTCTGGTAAAATTTCCATCGGTCTGCTTTTTTACACTTTCCATGTAAATTGGATTACAGTACATTTTGTTATTTTAAAGAAACCTGGTAAAATTGCATGTTAATATCGATTACAATATGGTTGAAATTTACCACGTTAATCACTGGTATTTTTATGTCGACTGATTCCTGTGGTAATATTACACTTTTACGGTAAAATTGATACAAATATTGTGAAATTGCACTGTTCATCGTTGCAAGTTCACAATAAACTTGTAGAATTAACACATGAATCATAGTAAAACGTTTACAAGCCCACTTGCAATTTTCAACCACATTTTTTACAGTGCTTATATAGGCTTGTGGGTTGTTTCTTTACCAAAAATAAAATATATCAGTTTAGTTTAGTCTCTTTCGATTAGCAGAGTAGATCGTTGAAATATTACGCGATATACAAAAGTTGTTCGACTAAATTATTCTAATAGCTATACAAAGTTCTATTATATAAATATAGTGAAGTTTTCCAATTGAAAAATAGAAAATAATTTGAAACCTACTAATGGTAGAAAACGAACGAAGCATGAAAGTTTGTGGGAAAGAAATGTTCTAAAATGTAGCAGAAATGCGGTATATAATAATAAATTAATCAATTCTTGCTTAAATTACTTGAAAAATGTCTTGAAAAAATGTTTGAATATATTTTTAATTATCGGAGTAATGTTAATGATGACATTATTACATAGATACATTATTATTGTGTAAATGAAAAATAGAAATCATAGATAAACATATTTATTGGATAAATATTCTATTTTTGGTCCAACTATTTTTGAAAGCGCTTTTTACAAAATTGAACAAGTAAAACGAAACAGTGCGAGCTCGTAAAATATGCTTAGAAATGACTACAAAAACTCTTCAATGTAACAAAAGCTGTAGAAGTCTAAATATTATTTTCAAACTTTAGATTTTCCGTGCACAAACTAAATTGTTGTATTTTAAATTAGAAATATCTTAGTAAAATAAAACTCGTTTGGAGAAGGAAGGAAATTTGACTTTTAAATTGAAATATTGTATTATTTCTTGGAAAAATCTATCGCAAGTAAAATATATTAGAAATACGTGAAAAGTAGATTCTTGCACGCAGACTGTGGACCTAACGCTGGGGTAGCAGTTTACCGGCCGGGCTGTAGTCTACGCGGAGTAAATTCCATCACGCCGCAAATTAAAACATCAACAGTTTATTAACTACTATTCCAATTGAGCTAAAACATTGCAAAATCTTCCTTGAACCTTTCTGAACGAGTTTCTCATTGACAATTTTCGCTAGCTCAAAATTCGCTCGACTTCCGAAACGCTAGAAATTGTTTGTGCACGAATTAGGCACCGCCTTGGAAAAAAATTATTAACAATTTTTTAAATAAACATTTTGAACTTTTTCTAAATATCGTTGTAAGTAAATACCTTTGGAGTAACCAATAATCAGGTGTAAACCGGTGCACGTAGTGATTTTCGCAAGTACTAACTAGCTGTCACAGTTTCAGTGAAAACTGTCTTGAAATTAATGCGAATACAATTGTAACTAAATAAATATAAGAAAATTAGCACATTTGTCATGAAAGCTGCAGTATTTTACGTGCAAGCAAACTGAAATTTTACATTTCAAAACATCCTATTAAAATTGAAGTTTTTAGTCCTAAGATTTAATTGGGCTTTGGTATACTCTTCAAGTGTCCTGTTCGTTAGCCAGCCATTTTGGATAAAAATTCAAAAAGTAAACGCTTTTTCAAAAATTTTGAGACCACTTTTCAAATTTAAAAATTGTATGCACGGATATTCGCAGTACTCAAAAATGCAAACAATTTATCCCAATGACTTTTTTCGATAAAACAAAAATTATTGGATTTACAGCATTTACAAAATCCCAAAAAAGAAACGAAAATGAACATTTTTAAGCCAACCAACGCACGAAATGAATAAAATGGAAAAGAAGAAAAATTAATCTTTTTGAAGACCCTAAAATATTTTTATAATACTTTTTTTAATTTTCTTGAAAAGTCGAAAATTCAAATTTTTATCGCACAAAAAAATAATGAAAAATCAAAAATTCCATTTTGCGTTCAAAATATACAAGATACCAAAAAAGATGAATAGAAAAAAGTTGTGCACTCAAAAAACAAATGTCTTAAGTTCTTAAAATGATAGCAAATACTGTTGAAACCTTTAATAAAGTTTTGCTGAGGTAAAGTATGAAGTTCTTCGTGAAAACTGCGGGAGATCGAGCCGTCAAAGCAGCTCTCATGTATCGCTGGCAGGTTAATTTGTTTATAACTTGTAGCAGGTGCAGGTATCTGCAGGAAAATTCCTCATAAAAAAACGGGAAAGTTTCTGCGGGGGAGGTCTGAAAGTTTGGATTTCGCCAGTTTTGAAGAATCTTTTTTCAGGAGCACTTCAGTTTATTAATTTTTGTTGTAATTAGCAGTTTATATTTACCAGTAAAATTTATTTAGTGAAAATTTACCAGTGAGCAGAAAAAAGTGAAGGTATTTATGATACTATTTCTATGTTATTCTTAAAATGTGGAAGAATATTCTTAAATTACGCGCCCGTAAATTTAAAAAATAGTAATTTTTGAAAATATGGAAGTACGATTTCAAATAACATTTTCACATATGTATGTTAGAAAAGCTTTTTTTATTAAAATTGCATTCTTTGATCGAAATTCGGTTAAAAGTTGAAAAAAATGTTGTTAAAACTTAATTTTGGTGTGGAAAATTCATCATTGTAGTGTAAAATTGTACGTAAAATACTGCAGCTTTCATGACAAATGTGCTAATTTTCTTATATTTATTTAGTTACAATTGTATTCGCATTAATTTCAAGACAGTTTTCACTGAAACTGTGACAGCTAGTTACTACTTGCGAAAATCACGATGTGCAGTGTGCACCGGTTTGCACCTGATTATTGGTTACTCCAAATTTATTTATTTAAAACAATATTTGTGATCATTTTAACAATTTTAAACACGGTATGCCGCTCCGAATGTATTTTTCTTATTAACTATTTACTTTCAGTTAATAATGTTTGTTGCATTTGAGGAGGTATCGAAACATAAGTATATAATATATATGATCAATAAATATATGCCTCCTAACATGTCATGCTTTTTTCTATTGATTACTTTCATTTATACACGTAATATGCTCAATGTTATTAATTTATAAATTATATTATTAATAATTAATATATCTTAAATTATACATCATGAAGTTCATAAGCAATTATATTAAAAATAAAATAATTTCTAATCTCAGTCACCCCAAAAGAACCCTTCCCACTGCGGTACTCAAGACCTGGTTCTATGACGTCAGGATGTACCACCACCCCGAACTCTTAGAGTAGAGGAGAGACTCGTGGTGGGAGAGACGAAGCGAGGAGCTGGAATCTCCGAACTTCTCCTCGCTGCCGAGGCCTGTGCTACGCATATCGCTAGCAGATCTAACACATAATCTGTTACGCATATGGCTTGCAGATCTGATGCATATCTGTGACAAATATAAAATATTAAAATATATGCAACTTATATCAATGTAAAATAAAAAGAAAGTAATACATTTCATAAAAATTTTATTTGAATATATGAAAAATATTTTTGAATACAATTTAAGGCATAATATGTGCCTTAAGGGGTTCACATAAATATTCCGAGATTTTCATAAATAAACTTTTGAATACGCAATTATAAATTAACAATTAATACTGTTTTAAGTTCAGGGAACCGAGGGAAACTTTTGCTAGATTTCGTTACTGCGACATATTGCAATAAAAATGTTTAAATACAATCAATTTAATTCAAATCCAGTTATTAATTTAGTCCAAAACACGAGATAAAAGAAACCAATTTTGTGAAAAGTAATTTGGTTCAACCGTAGTAACGAAATGAAATAGAGGTTTCTCTCCATTCCCTGATTTTTATTTAAATACCAACTGGCAACAAGGTTTACATAATTAAGCTCTTAATTACAGACCAATACTGTTTTGAGTTACCTGTTTTAGGATAACCTTGACTTTTAATCCGTTTTTCGTGCAGAGATATAAAATCCGGCAGTGAAGCAAATAAGATTTTTGCTGTCGAAAGAGCTGCG
Organism: Andricus coriarius; assembly: GCA_932066315.1. Lineage (NCBI taxonomy): Eukaryota > Metazoa > Arthropoda > Insecta > Hymenoptera > Cynipidae > Andricus > Andricus coriarius. The sequence continues at coordinate 5,331 of CAKNWT010283567.1, read as the reverse complement.
GTTCCCGGAGTTTTTATTTGCACACACTATTGCACATCAACCGAAAACCACGCAGCACAAAATGATGCGAAAATATTCAAATAAGTGTAAACAATGCGACTTGAGCGGGATGAAATTCGCACACTGGACATCTGCCGGCATGCGCGCGCATTCCTCGAGAAACGGTTCCCGTGAATTTTAAAAAACTATAATTTTCAAAGAAATCTTTATTTGAGTAGACTAATGCGTTTTTTGTTATATTGACGTTGATTTGACGAATATTATTCATCTATTTTTATAATATTCAATACATTCAGGATGGCCTGGAAACATGGAGGAGATAAATAATTTTTTTTAACAAGGTTGTGTATAAATACTGGTACCGACAAAAAAATGAGCGATATCACTTGAAAAATAACAAAAATTTGGTTATATTTTGAAAATTAATTTCGCAAAAAAAAATAAAGATAGAGATCGTAATTTTTAAAATTTTTGAGATTTTGAAAATTTTTCGAAATAAAGTAAATGTTTGAAAATTTTTTGATACTTTATATTTTTGTACATTTCCGGAGAATGAACGAAACTTAAAGTTTTCAATTTTGTAACACTTCAGAAGTTTCAACAAAAAAAATTAATAAAAAAATTTCGATATTGTTTTGAAAATGGCTTACATATCTTTCTAATAACATTCAATTTTATAAGTAATAAGTATAGGAAAATTAAATGTTACTAGAAAGAATTCTGCACTCATAGTGACTGCAGACTCTGCGAAACATTCTCACGCCATTGTGTGATGCAGAGTGTGTTGGCCAAATGCGACTCATAGCGCTCGCAGATGTGTGCTCGACAGTTCATGCTGGCGAGATGAGTGCGTTATTGCACGCAGAACCTGACAATCACAATCTGCGGGTGATCTGCGTCGCACAATTGTTCTCTGGGTTAATGCATATGCCGACATCTGCCCACCCAAGTATTGGCCGTGAGTCTTGCAAGCCCCCTTACAAAGATCCCGCCGGAACCCCATTGGTTTGTGTTGATTGGGATATCTCTAGCGCTCACCCCAGGCCAAAAGCTTCACAAATTTATCATAGAAAACTCTCGACTCGATCCTATTAGTATCGAGGTCTTTTGTTTTTGGCGTCATTCCTTCCACTGTTACTCTTCATCATGCATTTCTTATAAACTATTTGTCGCCACACTTTTCTGTCTTGACATACCTCTTTAGCTTCCTTTACGTCCATGCATTTCCTCATGCAAGCTCTTGCGTTTTTATGGCTTTTTTATTTTTTCGAACCAGGGTCTCATACACACATTTCAACCACTCGTTCTTCAGTCCGCCTCTGGGTACGCTACTATTAACCTCACCTTGATATACTTGTTTCGTCAGTCATTCATCTTTCATTCTCTCAACATGCCCAAACCATCTCAACAAACTTCGTTCACTCTTGTCAAACAGTGTCACATCCATACCACATTCTTTGAGGATTCTTACGTTACTGACTTTGTCCATTAGCGTTTTCCTGCACAACATGCGCAGGTCTTGCATACCAACCGTGTTGATTTTAAACTTATCCTTTTCTTTGTATGTTCAGGTCTCGTTACCATACAGCACTGCAGGTGTCAGTATAGAATTATATATCGCCATTTTAGTTTTACCTCATATATTTTTACTTTAGCCAATGGATCCTGTTTTACCAATAACCTTCTTACCCTCTTTTATACGACCATCTATATCTCCATTTATCATTCCTTCATTTGTGAATAGACTACCAAGCTATACGTACTTATCAACTTGTTCTATTCTCTCATCGTTTAGGACAATGTTGCGTATTGTTTTCTCACCCTTTCCTTCAATGACCGTAATTTTTTCTTAATTTTCGTTCATTTTGAGACCCATGCTCTTCATGCTTTTATTCAGTTTGCTCAACATTCTTTGTAAGTCTTCGATTAACTCTGCTGGAACAACCTTATCATCTGCGAATGCTAACCCACGTATATCCTATTGTGAAAATCTATTCGCTCTTCCCGTTTCTATAAATTCTCAGTTTTGATTCGCGTCTGTTTCGTCTTTTTAGTTCTCTTTCTTCTCCATCCTTGACCAAAATTCATTTTTGAGACTAAAAGTTAATGATCAGTTTTACACTCAGAACCCCTCATAACCCTTTTATCTATTACTAGCTCTCTTAGCCTTTCATCCGCAATAACAAAGTCAATTATACTGTGGCTATCTCCTATGCATCAGGTGTACGTGTGGATCATTTTACGCCTGAACCACGTATTTGTGATAAACAAGCTCATTTCTAAGCGTAAGCTAACCAATCATTCTCCGTTACTATTTGTTTTTGGATCCCCAAAATTAACTAGTGTCCGTACTCTGGCGTTGGATACCAACCCATCCATTCATATCTCCTGGTAGAATGATCATTTCTTCATTATCGTAAGTACATGTAGTATCATTTAAAGTGTCCCAGACTGCGTCTTTTACTTTACTCCTTCAAACATCAACTGGGGCGTAGCACGCTATGATAAATAATTTTCTTATTCCCACTTTAAATGCGAAATGCGAAAGCGAAATTATAAAATGGGCAACAATCATCAATCCTTGAACAATTTATTTATGTTATTGATTCAAAATAGTTAAGCGACAAGTACTTAATGTTTACCGACTATCAACGCTTGATCGCTCACCCAGTAAGAAGGGTTGATGAGTTTTTTTTATTTGATAAGAGATTGGTATCCAAATCTGTTTTTTAATAATTCATTGCACCTCTACTACAAGGAGTTAAAGATTTTTTGAATTTGAATACCATTATCTCAAGATTTTTTAAATTTGTGAAAATTAATTTTAAGAATTGTTCATTGCTGATTGATTTTTATTATTTATACTATGTTGGTACTGAAATGTGTGAATAAACGGCTATTTTAACGCGCTAAAATTAAACTGTGTCTTTTTTTTAAATTAATTTTTATATTATTATTCACAATTTTAACCAGGTGTATGCTTTCCTTGAAAAAAATTTTTATTTAGTCCGTGAAATATTATGCTATTGTTGTTAATTTAACAACTTCTTAACTATCTATTGATGGAACTGTTCCAACAAACATTAAACGCACATTACAACCAGCAAAATATGTGGGGCTCGCTGTAGTTGGACCCTTTATATGTAATTACTAATTTATTAATAATCTCACGATTGTTCAACCTACTAGCGTCAAGAATGGGCCAACTAGATCTCTAACGACAAAAAAACTATTGGTTATGGGCAATTTTGAAATTGCCGATAGCAGTGATGGGATATCCGTTATATCCCATCAATGGCTTGTGGTGCTAATGGAGGGCCAGCTTCACACTACTCTCTGCAAATCTACATTATGATCATTAGGAAAGTATGTTTTATGCAATTGTAAAGTGTGGAAAATATTAAATTCAATATATCAGGTTTTTCAACTAAAAAAGATTTATGTTTACTGTAAAAGGATTAAAAAGTATTCCTTTTGAGAGAAATGAAAATTTTCTTGAACTTAAGTTTTAGAGGAACTGCTATTTGTATCCAGAATCATCGTTTTGACCGAAGACATTTTTCTGAGTGTCTCGTAAATTTTCTTTTGGCGATACATTGGGATTGTCGAAATAAAGAATATGCGATCTGCGTAGAGCACCATATAGTGGTGTAACTCTTCAGCGACCCTTTCATTTGAACATCTTTATGATCCGTTGACAGGCGCTCTTTGGGGTCCGAAGTGGAAAGCAGATTGTAAATCTCGCGTCGCACATGCGGTATACGCACTGCTTTAAGATGGCATACATAATATCTATAGCCATAAGATACGTTTGCTGACTCGAGCACTCGAAAGCTAAACCTGTGATCTCTTCGTGGTCTCTTGCACTTGCTTGCACATCACAGCTGTTTTTTTTTGTGTCGGCACAATTTGTGCATAGTTTTGCGTAAGCACTCGTCAGTCAACTAAGCAAAGCACATCTTTATTATTTCCAGGAATTAAGAAATAAACATCGACCTTCCTTGCACCAAGCCTTATTGCATGTTTTTAGGTGCATGTGTTTTAGCGTAATTCAGAAATAAAAAATCTTCCCGCAGCGCTGGCACATTCTACTCGCGCGGCTCGCTTCGCTCATGAGTTTAAGCGCGCTCAGGGTGCCCACATATTGGATCTCGCGCTTCGCGCTCGATAATGTATGTACCTCGCTTTACGCGCTCGGTCATTGTACATTCCCAACATTTTTGCATAGGACTTTTAAAATTCAACGTCAAACAATCGACAACTGAAATTTATTGATTGTGAATGCTCTTTTGTTAAAGCTGCTTAGTCTTTAACGAACACGTTTTCATCAAGTGCCTCGTGAGAAAGAAAGGTTAAAAGCAAATTTTCAGATCTATTTTAAAAACAATTTTGTTATTAAAAAATGTATTGTACCAGTGTCTTTTTGAACAAAAATTTAATTTGTTTATTTGTAATGTCATTTTTCAGGCGTCTTTTCAATAAATGATTTATAATAAATTTGTAGCTCTTTTTTGGGTGAACAACTTTCGTTTATTCATTTTTTTCGTGGCTTGTATGCATAATTTTTGTCTTTTCATCTTTTTTCGTATCTAGCATAGTTTGACCGAAAAAATGGAATTTTGTATTTTCATTATTTTTTGTGCGATAAAAATTTGAGTTTCCGATTTTTCAAGATTTTTAGTTTTTCTTCTGTTGGCTTTTTTCATATCGTGCTTTGTTAGCTTAAAATGATCATTTTCGTTTGCTCTTTTGGATTTTGTAAATGCTATCACTCTGCTAATTTTATTTTTATCGAAAAAAGTCGTAAAGATAAATTGTTCGATTTTACGAGTACCACGAATATCCGTACATAGAATTTTCAAATATTGAAAAAATGGTCTCAAAAATACTGAAAATGCTCTTTTTGAATTTTTATCCAAATAGCTCGCTAACGAACTCTACCTTTCTTTTTATGTCTTAAAAACATGTGCCAAAGCTCAATCCCATCTCGATAGTCTTCCGAAAGTTATCGTGCCTACAGGATACATACATACATACAGACAATTTGTTTTTCGAACTACACCGATTTATAAGAATAAATGTATAAATTTGGTAGTGATTGATGACATTTGATCTTTTTAAAATTCATATAATATAGTTAAGAATTAAAGTACAGTCAATGCATTTCGCTGGGGAACCGCACAGCCTCATCAGGAATAAAACGAACAATGGAGCATGTCATGAATATGCATACATATATGGTCGATTATCGATGAACTAACGTTAGAAATAACTGAATGCATCAGGTCCGTTGGTAAGAGAAGAAATTTAACCGCAAGTTTCGATTAAATC